>SOPF01010260.1:0-12346 GCA_012979155.1 Hypericum perforatum | reverse complement strand
GTAATTTATTACAAAGAAGAAGAGCATTGATAATTTCAAAGTTATCCCACTCACTAGGGATTTTAGTATAATTTTGAGTAAAGATCTATCTCAAAAGATTAAAGATCCAAGTAGCTTTACCATTCCTTGCAATATTGACGATCAGACATTTAAAAAGATACTTATTAATCTTTGGTCTAACATCAATCTAATGCCCTTTGCAATATTTAAGAAGCTTGGTTTAAGGGATATGAAGTTGACATTAGTAGTTCTTTAACTATCACATCAGTTAGTAAAAAGACCAAAGAAAATAATTGAGAATGTGCTCGTAAAGGTTGATACCTTGAAATTTCTAGTTAACTTTATTATTCTTGAAATGGAAGAAGAATAAGATGTAACTCTCTTCCATGGGTGCCCATTTTTAGCCACTAGAAAAATAAGTATTGATGTAGAGAAAAGGGAGCTACGTTCCAAAGGGTATAGGGAAGAAGCTATCTTCAATGTATTTGAGGAAACCAAATATCCTACAATAAAGGAAGACTGCTAAAAGTTTATATCATTGACAAGTTGGTAACCAAGCCCATTACAAAGGCTCATCCTAAAAATTAACTAAAAGTAGAGAAGGAGACTTTGACAAAGTCGGGTGGACCAAAATTTAGAGAACAAATATCATGGGTACAAGTAGCTGAATCACTTGAATTAAGATACACCACGATCCAAGTTGTAAGCATCCATTATGGCACTCCCAGAATTAGAGCTTAAACCATTACTAAGTTATTTGAAGTATGCTTATTTGAGTCAGGATAACAAGTTACATGTTATCTTCTTTGCCTTTCTTAATCATGAATAAGAAGAGAAGCTCCTGAAAATAATTTGAGAACATAAAAGCCATAGGATGGACACTTGGTGATGTAAAGAGTATCAACCCCACTCTCTATCAACATGAAATCATCTTAGAGGAGGACTTTACACCATCAATGGAGGTTCAGCATAGACTCAACTCAAAGCTCAATGAGGTAGTGAGAAAAGAAGTAATTAAATGGTTAGATACAATAATGATCTATCTAATTTCAGACTCTAAGCATGTAAGCCCATCCTAGTGTGTGCTTAAAAAAGGGAGATTACAATTGTCCCTAATGAAAATAATGAGTTAATCCCCACAAGGATGGTGGTTGGCCAAAAAGTCTGTATTAACTTGAGAAAATTGAATAGAGTAACATTATGATACCCCGAATATGTACTGTGTGAAAGGCTTAAGTGATTTGATTGTTACTATCCATACTAATAAGGTGTACCTTCTTTTCAGACACACATCCTGAAAGAATTCCAAGGTTAAACACATTTGGCCAAGGGTAGGATTAGGATGGGTGACCTCTTGGGAAGTTTCCTAGGGTCTGTGCGAGTGAGAACAAAACACGCTAAAAAGACCCATGTTGGTACAATAGAGCCAGTCGGTTAAATCATGAGGCGTTACATTTGATATTAGAGCAACCTCAGCTTGTATAATATGATTCGAGGATCGAATATACCTACAAGTGAGGAATTCTAGGATTATATGTATCTGGCATGATGAGGACGTCACATATTTAAGGAGGGGTGAATGTGATACCCCATATATGTACTGTATGAAAGGCTTAAGTGATTTGATTGTTACTATCCATACCAACAAGATGCACCTTCTTTTCGGACACATATCCTGAAAGAACTCCAAGGTTAAATGCGTTTGGCCAAGGGTAGGATCCGGATGGGTGACCTCCTGGGAAGTTTCCCAGGGTGCATGCAAGTGAGGGCAAAGCATGCTGAAAAAACCCGTGTTAGTACGGTGGAGCTAGTTGGTCAAATCATGAGACGTTATAAATACAAAAGGATCATTTTCTATTAATATTCATTGACTAAATATTGGAAAGATTTGCTGGGCATGTTTATTATAATTTTTTTGATGGGTATTACAAATATCCTCAAACACCAATTGCACTAGAAGACCAAGAGAGACTACTTTTACTTGTCCATAGGGTACTTTTGCTTTTCGCAGAATGCCCTTTGATCTTTGCAATGCACTAGCCACCTTTCAGTGGTGTATAATGATAATTTTTTTGATATGGTTGAGCGCCAAATATAAATTTCCATTTATGATTTTTTTAGTATTTAAAGATACTTACGAGGAATGCTTATAACATTTGGCACATATATTTGAGTGATGCAAGGAGACCAACTTGGTTATCTACTGGGAGAAGTGCCATTTCATAGTTATCATAGGGACGGTGTTGGACAATAAGATCTAATACAAAGGGCAAGTAACTGATAAAGCAAAGTTGGAGGTTATTGATAAACTTCTACCCCCATTTTTTGTCAAAGATATTTGGAATTTTTTAGGCTATGCTAGAATTTATTGGTGGTTCATCAAAGATGCTTCTAAGATCACAAATTTCCCTTGTAAGTTACTTGAAAAAGACTCCCCATTTATATTTGATGAGAAATGCAAGCATGCACTTCACTCTTTGAAAGATGAACTTGTATCAGCACCATTCATTATATCAGCAGTCTTTATGTGTACTGCTAGCGACTATGTGATTAGGGCTGTTCAGGACTAAAGGAAGAACACAAGATTTTATGCTATCTACTATGCAAGTTGCACTTTAGATAGTGCTCAAGTCAACTATGCAACTACTAAGAAGGAGTTCTTTGTTGTGATATTTGGCTTCAATAAGTTAAGAGAATACTTGCTTGGAAGTAAGATGATCGTGTACACTAATCATGCCATTATCCGATACTTATTCACTAAGAGAGATATGAAGCCAAGACTTATTGGGTAGGTTCTTCTTCTTTAAAAATTTGATATAGAGATTCGTGATCAAAGGATTACAGAAAATTAAGTTGCAGATCATTTATCTCGATTTGATAATTCATTAGTAACATCTTCTTCTCATATTAATGATTTTTTTCCTGGTGAATAACTATATATGCTGGATGTTGTATCAATTCTGTAGTATGATGATCTTATGAACAATCCTGTGAGAAATATCTTGCCACCTAACACGTCTGATGAGCAAAAAAAGAGATTCATGTCTGATGTCAGGTTCTATACATGGGGATGATCCCTATCTTTTCAAATAAGGAAAAGATCAATTATAGAGAAGATGTGTGCTACAAAAAGAGCAAGCATCAATTATCCACCATTGTCATAACTCTTTATATAGGTGTCACTTTGTTGGCATTCGCACAGCTACAAAAATACTGCAAAGTGGATTTTACTAACCTTCTCTTTTCAAAAATGCTATCGAGTTTGTGAAATAGTTTGATCAATGCCAAAAAATGGGTAATAGTTTTTGTTTCTACGAGATGCCTTAGATCAAAATCATTAAGGTCGAATCTTTAATCTTTAGGGAATAAACTTCAGAGGACCTTTTGTGCCATCTGATTATAATCTATACATTCTTTAAGCAATTGATTATGTCTCTAAATGGATAGAAGCTATAACACTACAACCAATGATGAAAAAGTGGTGATCAAGTTCTTATGAAGAATATCTTCAGTCAGTTTGGAACCCTAAAGATTCTTATCAATGATGGAGGGAAGCACTTCCATAATAGATGACTTGGGAATGCTTTGGCATAATATGAATTCTCTCTAAAAAATTAGAATAGCTTATTACCCTCAGACTAGTGGGCAAGTCGAGGTCTCTAACTAGAAAATAAAAAGAATTCTAGAGGTCACGATGAATCTCTCAAAAAGACTCGACAAGTAAGTTGGATGATGTATTATAGATATATAAGATAGCTTACAAGTCTCTGATTGGTATATCCCCATATCAGTTGGTGTATGGAAAAGTATGTTACCTTCCAATAGAGCTCAATTATAAGGCATATTAGGCTCTTTGTTATTTAAATTTTAATTTAGACAAAGCTAGCGAGAATAGACTATTACAGCTATAAAAATTGATAAGTTTCAATTGAGTGGCTATAAGGATGTACGACTTTACAAAAAAAAAAATCAAAAAATGGCATGATAAAAAGGTTCTTCATCGTGAGTTTTCAGTGGTTCAATAAGTATTACTCTATAACTCTTAATTTAAGTTGTTTCACAAGTAAAGAGATGGTTAGGTCCATATACCATAATTGTAGTAGCCCTCTCACAGAGCAATCCATATTCTAATAATGACACCAAGAAAAAATTCAAAGGAATGGATAATGATTGAAGGCGTATCTCAAAGATGGTATCGACTCGTAAGAATCATATGTAGAAATAAGGTACACCTTAGTAATATACCAAGAGTCTGTCAAGTTAACGATGTTAACTTAGATTTAAAGTATCCACTACTTCCCTTACACTCTCTTAATGTGTTTTAACGTCTCTCGTTAATTTTCCCTAAATTTATAAATTTCTATGGTAATGTATATAGTGTCATCTTTGAAAAAGATTTTGTGTTTCTTTTGTTTTTTCTTGTAGGTTAGATAGTTAAGGATAAGAAATTCTAAGAATTTTGGATGGATAGGATGAAGATTTCACCCCCAGTAACTCTAAACTTGTAGAGACCGTTAGGGAAGGGGGGTTACAGGGACTTACAAACTTTACCCCCTAGCGAATGAAAGATTTATAATGACTATTGTGGGAGGGGGGAGGTTATAGAGACTTATACCCTAGAACTACTGAGGGGTACAGGGGATTACAAACTTCACTTTTAGCGATCACTAGGGGGTATAGCATGATACAAATATGATGCCCTCTCCTACCACCTCTCCACCTACAACAACCCTTTTAACCCCTAGCCTTCTCCTGATAAATCCATTGCTTGTTACCAAATGCTCAACTATAGAATATCATATCCAAACAACATCTATTTCTGCTACCATGTCCCATTACTGTCAACCTTTCACTTGTTACCCACTCAAGTAAAAATCTAGTTATTTTGTGTTTTGTAGATCCCAAGCTAATGAAGCATCGGATCTATGAGCTATCAAGTGTGAGTTGCCTACCTCAGCAAGGCCTCTAACTCGAGCCATTCATCACCATTGTCCACCATAGTCTATCATCATTCACTATCGTCCGTCGCCTCATGGCACCAAAGGTATTGAGCTCTTAACATCTGGTACCTTACAAGTACCATCAAAATATACATTCATCCCTGCCTTCACCATAATGAGACACTCCCTGTTAACACTCTTGTTATTCTTAAATTCTATTGCATAGTAGTTTATAACTTGTCTCAAAGATTAAGCATGCATGTGTAAGTATGAACTAATTTAGACTGTGAAACTGCGAATGACTCATTAAATCAATTATAGTTTGTTTGATGGTATCTACTACTTGGATAATTATAGTAATTCTAGAGCTAATATGTGCAATAAACCCTGACTCACAAAAGGGGCACAATTATTAGATAAAAAGTCAACACGGGCTCGTCCCGTAGCTTTGATGATTCATGATAACTTGATGGATTTTATAGCCTTCATACTAGCAATGCATCATTCAAATTTTTGCCCTATTAATTTTTGATGGTTGATGTGTATGTAACACATGTCTAAGTAGCGTTAGTTGGGTATTAGTTAGGTGTGTTTTGTGTAGGTTCGTGTTGTGTTTGTGTATCATTTATGTTATTTTGTCATGTTGTGACAAAGAATGGGTTATCTACCAATTTTTTTTGTGTTTTGTAGGTATTTCAAAGGAACAGTGAGTAGGAAACGAATTAGTGTGAGCACAAGAGGAATCATAGAAGAATGAAGAGTTATCACAGTGAGACCAACGTTCGTTAGGAGGTTATAGAGAATAGGACTTTTGAAGGCCCAACGTCCACTGGCTTGACAATTTTCAGCTATTTCACTTGTTTAGTCTAGTTAGATCTCTTTTTAAATAGGAATTTTGTCTCACCTATATAAGATTTTAAGACCTAGGTTAGAAGACACTTGATAGCTTTCGCTCAAGATAATTATTTTAGTTTTTTGTTATTGTTTCACTCTTTCAAGGATTGTAATCCACAACTCAAGACTATCGCGTAACGAGGTATTTTCATGCCTTGCAATTGAACGTTGTCTTTTCATTCATTGTCAATTATTTACTACTTGATTCTCTTCAATTGTGAGTGCTTTGGATTGAGATTGACAACCTTGGTTCTTGTTACATGATTGTATCCGTTCAATTTGTTTAGTTATTTCATATCATTTTATGACCCTTGATTTGATTATTATTCAAGTTTAAGTTTGACAACCCTAGTTTCACTTGGCAATTTGTGGTATTAGGATTACTAACAAATCATTTAGTTTAGATTGCATAGCTGAGAATTCAAGAACTCACAATCGGGTACTTAGAGAATTGATCATTCTTCCCTGTATAAATGATCTTAGCTATCACTATATTACTTGTGCAATTGTATTCTCTTGCACGAGTTTTTTAACCCAATTTTTATCGTAGCAAGTTTTTGGTACTGTTGCGGGGGACAGATTTGAATCAATCTCTCTTTAATATTGATATAGTTTTCTTAATTTTGAGACTAAGCTTTATTACATATTATTTGTTCATCATTACGCTTGATCCTTTCTGTTGAGTTTTGTAGTTTAGTGAGAGCGCAGGAGGTGTATGCCACATACCCATTTTAATAACCAACCTATTCTTGAGTACGATCCAGAGATTAAACAAACTTTCCATTTGTGAAGAAGGAATCAACACAAGGACGAGATAAGAGATCAATAGGTAGTTGATGTTCCTGCTAACAATAATGCAAGGAGGCAAACACACCCTAGGCTAGTTGATCTTTGACCCAGCATTGTGTACCCAACTTTGGAGGTCAATACTTTTGAGATCAAAACTACCTCATTTAGATGGTTCGTTAAGACCATTTTGGGGGCTCTCCTTCAAAAAATCATGCGAAGCACATCCAGACATTTGAAGACCGCTACTCAACAGTCAAATACAATGGAGTCCCAGCAGATGCCATCAAATTGCAACTGTTGAAGCAAAGCTTAAAGGATGCTACTAGAGAGTGGGTGGACTCGTTTCCTGTAGGCACTTTTACTATATGGGACGAGCTTGCAGACAAGTTCTTAGAGAAAAACTACCCACCAGGTAAGACCACTCAACTGCATAACAAAATCTCTCAATTTAAGCAACAGGGTGGTGAATCTCTATACGAGGCCTGTCATCGCTTTAAGGGGCTACTCTATGAGTGCCCACACCATCAGATACCAGACTGAATACTTATCCAAATATTCTACAACGGATGTGAGCAACAAATTTTAGTCAACCTAGATGTAGCAGCTGGAGGTGATTTGACAGAAAAGACAGAAGCTGAAGGCCTACACATCATCGAAGCCATGACCACCAATAATTATAAGTGAGGTGAGCAAACAAAAAGGAAGAAAGTGGCTAGTGTGTAAGATAACAGTCAGATCACTATGTTCCAAGCACAAATGGCAGCTCTCACATAGATAGTCCAAGCTGCATACACACCACTATCTACCACACTCGCTCAGGTTTGCGTAATCTGTGTTGAACCTCATATTACTAATAATTGTTCCTTATTGGCTGAATCTGTAAATTATGTGGGTAATACAAATAGGAATAATAATCTGTATTCTGCTATGTATAACCTAAGTTAGAGAAACCACCAAAATTTTTCCTAGAGAAATAATCGAAACCTCTTATGGCTTGTGGCAATATTCAAGGTCCTCCGCTATAGCAATTTTAGCTGTAACAATAGAAGTGGAAGCAATAAGCACTACCCCAGCAAGATCGCAAGAGTGAAGACAAGTTGAGAAAGCAAGTTCTCAGTCACGAGGCCACAATCAAAAATCTGAAAATCCAAATTGGCCAGCTAGCAGCTCAACTGAATGCAAGGCAACTGAGCACACTTCCAAGCAATACTGGAGCCCTTCCTACCAAGCGAGAGCACTATAAGGAGATCACGATCAGAAGGAGCTAGGTTTGGGGAAGAATGCAGCAAACTTAATAGTAAAATCTCCAACAAAGCTAGTGAATAAAGAGGAAGAAGAGCTCCGTGTGAGTCCTATATTAGCAAAAAAAGATAATCCCACAGCGAAATCTACCAAGCCAGCACAGGAAAGAAGATATCCTCCACCATTTTTTCCTCAAAAAGTAAACAATCAAGTATCTCATCCAAGCTATCAAAAGTTTTTGGAACTGTTCAAGAATCTCCACATCAACATTCTACTTCTTGATGCAATCGAGCAGATGCCTACTTACAGAAAGTGGATCAAGGAGTTTATTTCGAAGAAAAAAAGCATTGACGATTTTGAGGTTATCCCATTGACTATGGGCTACAGTGCAGTGTTAAGTTAGGATTTATCCCAGAAGATGAAGGATCCAGGTAGTTTCACTATTCCATGCACTATTAGAGATTAAACTTTCAAGAAGGTACTCATTGATCTTGGGTCCAATTTAACCTCATGCCATACTTTATATTCCAGGAGCTTAGGCTAGGGGATATGAAGGCGACGTTAATAGTTCTTCAGCTTGCATATTGTTTAGTGGTTAGACCTAAGGGGATAGTAGTGAATGTACTGGTGAAGGTTGACATGTTGATTTTTTTGGTAGACTTCATTGTTTTGGTACACGTTGATCATTCAGTGATGTTTTACTCCCTTTGGATGCCCATTCCTAGCTATAAGAAAGACTAGTATTAATGTAGAAATGGGAGAGCTATAGTTCAAGGTTTGTGATGATAAAGTCATGTTCAACGTGTTTGAAGCAGCTAAGTACCCTTCTACAGAACATGATTGCTATCAGATTGATGTCATTGATGAGATTGTGACAATGCATAGGATGGATGCTCTTGCTAAAAGTAAAGTGGAGCTGGTATAGAAACTTGAAGTAGAAGAGGGTGAGCTTGAATTGATAGAGCAGGTATCATGGGTATGCACAACAGAATCTCTTGAACTAGATAACACCCGAAGGTCAAAGCTACAAGCATCCATTATTGCACCACCAGAATTGGAGCTCAAGCCACTCCCAAGTCATCTTAAATATTCTAATCTGTATGAAGGTAGCAAGTTGCCTGTTATTATCTCTGGCTCTCTGAACCATCCCTAGGACAAGAAGCTCTTAGAGGTGGTCAGAAAGTACAAGGAAGCTATAGAATGGACACTTGGTGATGTCAAGAGTATTAGTCCCTATTTTTATTAGCATAAGATCATTATAGAGGACGATTTTACCCCATCAGTGGAGGCCCAGCGAAGACTAAATCCAAAGCTGAAAGAGGTAGTGAGAAAAGAAGTGATGCCGGTATAATCTACCCTATCTCAGATTCAAAGTGGGTGAGTTCTACCCAGTGTGTCCCAAAGAAAGGGGGTATTATAGTAGTCACAAATGAGAATAATGAGCTTATCATTACACGAATGGTAGTTGGCCAGTGCGTGTGCATTGACTTTTGGAAATTAAACAAGGCCACTCGAAAGGATCACTTTACACTACCATTTATTGATCAGATGTTGGACAGATTTGTAGGTCATGCCTATTACTGCTTTTTGAATGGTTACTCTGGCTATCTTCAAATCCCAAATGCCCCAGAAGACCAAGAGAAGACCACTTTCAATTGTCCATATGGTACCTTCATTTTTTGCAGAATGCCTTTTGGACTTTGTAATGCACCTACTACCTTTCAGTGGTGTATGATGGCAATTTTCTCTGATATGGTTGAACACCAGATAGAAATCTTTATAGACGACTTCTCAGTATTTGGAGATTCATATGAGCAGTGTCTTGTACATTTGGGCAAAGTTCTTGAATGCTACAAGGAGACTAACTTGGCCCTCAATTGGGAGAAGTGTCACTTCATGGTGATGGAAAGAGTGATCCTTAGCCCTAAGATTTTGGAAGAAGGTCTAGAAATTAATAAAGCTAAGCTAGAGGTCATTGACAAATTATCACCTCCATTGTCTGTGAAGGGTGTACGGAGTTTTTATACCATGCTGGATTATATCGGTGATTCATCAAAAAATTTTCCAAGATCACCAAGGCCCTTTGCAAGCTTCTAGAGAAGGACACACCTTTTGTGTTTGATGAGGAATACAAAGTGGTCTTCAAAATGCTGAAAGAAGTACTTATATCTGCACCAATCATCATATTACCAGGTTGGGAGCTTCTATTCGAGATCATGTGTGATGCGAGTGATTATGTAGTTGGAGTAGTTCTTGGCCAAAAGAAAGCTACAAGATTCCATGCTAACTATTATGCTCAAATCAATTAAGCAACAACGGAGAAGGAGTTCCTAGCGGTGGTCTTTGCTCTTGATAAGTTCCATGCCTTCCTACTTATAAGCAAGGTCATTGTCTACATGGATCATATAGCCATCTGCTACCTCTTCACCAAAAAGGATGCTAAACCTAGGCTTATTAGATGGATCTTGCTCCTCCAAGAATTCGATATAGAGATCTGGATCGAAAAAGAGCACAGACAACCCAGTTATAGACCATCTCTCATGCTTTGAGAATCCATTGGTAACATCTTTCTCTCTAATTAATAAAACTTTCCTGATGAACATTTGTATGTGCTAAAGGTGATTTCAATCCCATGGTATGCTAATTTTGTTAATTATCTTATGAGTAACATCATGCCCCCTAACATGTCTTCCAACCAGAGAGAAAAGATTTTTGCATGATGTCAGGTTTTACGTGTGGGATGAACCCTATCTTTTCAAGCAAGAGAAAGATCAAATTTTGAGAAGGTGTGTACCCTAAGAAGAACAAGAGCTCATTCTTCATCAATGTCATCAATGTTCGTTGGCCTGGCAATTTTCAGCTTGTTTCACCTGTTTAGTCTAGTTAGATCTCTTTTTAAGTAGGAATTTTGTCTAACCTATATAAGGTTTTGAGACCTAGGTTAGAAGACACTTGATAGCTTTTGCTCAAGACAATTATTTTAATTTTTTGTTATTGTTTTGCTCTTTCAAGGATTGTAATCCACAACTCAACACTATCGCGTAATTAGGTATTTTCATGCCTTGCAATTGAACGTTGTCTTTTCATTCATCATCAATTGTTTATTACTTGTTTCTCTTCAATTGTGTGTGCTTTGGATTGAGATTGACAACCTTAGTTCTTTGTACGTGATTACATTGTTCAATTTATTTAGTTATTTTATATCATTTCATGACCCTTAATTTGATTGTTATTCGAGTTTAGGATTGACAACCCTAAGTTCCCTAGACAATTAGTAGTATTAGAATCACCAACCAATTATTTAGTTTAGATTGCTTGGCTTAGAATTCAAGAACTCATAATCCAATACTTAGAGAATTGATCATTCTGTCCCTGTGGAGACGATCTTAGTTATCACTATATTGCTTGTGCGATCATATTCTCTTGCACATGTTTTTCAACCCAATATTTATCACATCAGTGGTAGGATAAAGGCTTACCATAGTGGTGATGGGTGATAGAGAATTAGAGTTTGATTCTGGAGAGGGAGCCTAAGAAATAGCTACCACATCTAAGGAAGGGCAACATGCATGCAAATTATCCAACATGCATGCAAATTATCCAACATGCATGCAAATTATCCAATCATGCAAAAATAATAATATCGGGCTCTTTAAGTCAAGTAATTAGAATGAGTATAGTCTAAATCCCTTAACAAGGGTCTATTGAAGGGCAAGTTTGGTGCTAGCAGCCGCGGTCTAGCTCCAATAGCGTATATTTAAGTTGTTGTAGTTAAAAAGCTCATAGTTGGACTTTGGGTTGATGCAATCGATCTGTGTATGTAAGCACCAATTATATTGCCCTTCTATCGGCAATGGGATACTAGCCTTAATTAGTTAGGCCTTGATAGCTTTGGGATTGGAGTAATGATTAACAGGGACAATAGGGGGCATTTGTATTTCATAGTCTGAGGTGAAATTCTTGGATTTATGAAAGATGAACAACTACAAAAGTATTTGCCAATGATGTTTTCATTAATCAAGAACAAAAGTTGGGGGCTCAAAGATGATCAAATATAGTATTAGTCTCAACCATAAACAATGTCAACGAGGGATCGACGGATGTTGCTTTTAGGACTCCCCTGGCACCTTATAAGAAATCAAAGTCTTTGGGTTCCAGGGGGAGTATGGTGGCAAGACTGAAACTTAATGAAATTGATGGAAGGGCACCACTAGGAGTGGAGCCTATGGCTTAATTTGACTCAACATAGAGAAACTTACCAGATCCAGACATAGTAAAGACACTCAGGTTCAAGAACAACTCTTTGTTCACTACATTTATATATAATAAACCTATTTTTATTAATGAACTACTGCTAATATAGTTGATAGACACTAGGATAATGTTGGTCCTATGGACTTTGCCTCTAATGCTACTCTTCATGGTGCATGAAGGGCACTTACATGCCTTATCTGATATAAGAGCCAATCACCGGCTATCTT
>SOPF01010253.1:0-10092 GCA_012979155.1 Hypericum perforatum | reverse complement strand
CGTGGTAGGTTTTGGGTTTCTCTTGCAAATGAATCATGGTGATCTATCCCCAAAAGATGTTAACGAGGTGTTCAGTTTCTTCAATAGGCAACATAGATTTTTGGTGCCTGAGATTTCAGGCAACTGTATAGTCTAAATTTTGGGAAGGGAACTAATAGATCCCAAAGGTAGATTCACAAATGTTCCTAGGGCATGATTCAAATCTGAGATGGAAAAACTTGGAATTAGTATCTCAAAGGAGTACTATGCTAAGATTGAACATATATAAGTCGTGTTGCTCGAAAAGAAGAAGATACATGACTATAACTAAGTCAAATTATTTATCTTCTATGCGCTTAGTGTATTTCTTGCCCCTCATATCTCAAAAGTCATCCCTGGGTATTATTAGAGCTACTTAAAGCAAATATTCCAAGTCAGAAAATACAACTGGGCCAAGCTTATAGCAGATGACTTGAATGATGAGGTGTTGTTAACTCTGGACAAGGTCAGGGGCAGTTTGCTTGTCAAGATGACAGGAACATGCGTACGTTGGTAGAGTACTTTAAGCAAGTCAAGAAGCAATCCTCGTGTCCAAGATCATAGTGCACTAATAGTTTCAGCGGGGACTAATGAAACTGAGTATAATTAGAGTAGCTTGCCAATATTAGAAGTAACTAACTAATATTTGTTTTGTCCTATTCTTAGTTGTACATTATTCGAAGTATATGTAACTAACTAATATTTGGTTTGTCCTCTTGTTAGCTATATAAAGTATATTTCGAGCTCAGTCGTTAGCAAAAGCATTAGAGACTTCCATATCTACTGTTCCAAAAATAATTGAAGAGATGAAGGTCTTTGAGAAGCAGAGTGAAGAGGTGAATAGGTGAAGAATGAAAGCACTAACGTTGAGGACAAGGAGTGTGAGAAAATTAGTGATGACTATGTATGTCAATCCCCACCAAAATCTTTGCATGTTTATACCAATATCAGAGTAACTATATAATGTAACAATATGTAACCATCTTCTTTATAGGAGGGTGCTGAGCAAGAGGTGAGAGAAGAGGAGGAGGAGGTTGGAAAAATAGTTATTCCTCACAACTATAGCATGAAAGTGAGAAAGTTCATTTCTGAGAGGAAGAAAATTATTTTGGTGAGTATCTGAATATTAGTACCCTATAATGCCAATATTGGTTCTCTGGTTCTAAGTATTGGTATCTAGTGGTAACAATATTAGAACTACTAGTTCTGAGTATTGGTATCCAGTAACACCAATATTGGTACTACTGATTATGAATATTGGTACTCAGTAACGCCAATATTAGCCCATGATATCTATGTTATTAGTTTGGTGCTTTACTTTGCTATAACAGAAATCAGATAGCAATTTTGAAGACAAAACTGTGGAAAAAGACAAAAATAATGACGATGGACACTCTCTTGATGATGAGGTTGACTTGGTTACGAATATTGAGCTTAACGATGTTGTTGACGAGGTTGACTTACATGGACACCCTGATGATGATAGTGGCCACTGCAATTTGGGTGTTAATAATGAAGAAGTCAAATATGTTGTTAATGATGAGAAAGCCAGTAAGTAGAGGGACGATGAATTGGTTGATGATGCTAACTATTTGGCTTTTGTGCCATTTACATCAATAGAAGATGAGGAAAGAGAATAGTTTTTTACTTGGACTTAGTTAGTGGCGTAGTGCACGAAAGCTTATACGAACAGATTCATTGAAGTATAAGACACGTAATAATAATTCCTCTTTAAACACAACTTTCGTTGTATTAGAAGAGTTTGTCTTGAATTTAGGATGGCCTACAAGGGCAAAAAACATAACACGAATCTACTCGAATGAACAACGGGACACACCCAAAAGGAATTCTAGGCTAAGCCTACATTTTCTTTGATTTCTAATCCATCATGATATATTTCTATTACATAATCATGTTCCTTTAAATATGGAGGTGAAAAACAAAATTTAAATGGTGCATTAAAGTGCTAAACCCTTCAGAATTCCTGAATTTAAAGAATCTGATTACAATGGCATTTATTGCTACTTTTTTTGGTGGATTGTTTTTGGCATAAACCATCTGGTATCCAACCTCACTGGACTGACTACTCTAGATTCGAGCTGGGTGGGACCCCTACGGATGGCAAAGCTCTCTTAATAAGAGTTTTAACACTACTACATTCCCAAGGCTTGAACTTGAGACCTTGGTTAAGCTGGGATGGGGCCCTTACCACTCAACCCAAGTGCTTATTGGTGGCATTTATTGCTACTTATTGACACTAAATGACTATCTTATTTTACTCAGAATGGTGGTTACATTGTAGTTTTATTATAGTAAAAGGCTGAGGACAAATTACTTATGTAAAATGGGCCTACAACCTTTATGAGAATAGACCACATGCAGATGGACCATGCCCCTTTCATACAGTCTCCATCCATTCGCGAAACATCCTACATCATTTAGGATTAACACAAGAACTTTTTAAAGGTTCGGTTGTAAAGTCAGTAGAGGGGAAGAGGGTTAGGTTCCCTGGCAAAGCATGTACAACTTCATTTATAGCTCATTACAAAAGGAAGAGAACTAAGGTATAGAAAAAACTAGAAAAGGGTGGGTGATCAAGATGTTAAATTCTGTGACACGGAGTCTCTTGAGAAGAGTCAAGCTGAGAACCCTAACCTAAAAACCTCTGTCACTAATTTGTTTATCGCTACTGAGATGGTGGAAGAAGCTAAAAAATGTTATAAATTAATAAAGGAGACCGATATGACTCTGGTGGTTAATTATGCAAGGGACTCAAAGTTGTGCAAAGATGACGAGTAAGTTATTTTCTGTTATTTCCATAAATTAGTTTGTATATTGGTTAACACATTTTTATTTGGTTATTTTGGCAGGGATAAGCTCATATGTTGTATGCAAGGCCTCTTTCTAACACGATATGATTTTCACTCTATACGAGCAAGGATATGGGTATCGACCAACATAGTTGATGCCTATGCACGTGTCTATGCAAGAGGGTTCTACAATCAGAAGTCCATCATTGACCATATTTTATTTCCCATATATACATTAGTGAGTTTTTAAATAGTAGTCTCTTATTGTATTTAATTAGTAGAATTAAATAGCCTACAAAGTCTTACGCTCTACCATTTTTTATGTTGTTGAGGGGTTTTCTGATAGATACATATCCTAGCATTGACCTGTTGTTAGAGGGCGATAGGCTAAATCTTGTTATGGAGACGAGTATGTCTATCATCGAAGCATAGCCGTATGTTGTAGATTACCTCTTGACAATATTCTATGTAAGTTTATTTAAAATTTTACACAAGCTCTGACAATACTACATGGTATGAATGTTGAGATATTTATGTTTATTCTTATTTGTTGTTGTAGTGGATCTTTCCATTTTGTGATAATACACACTACAAGGTACATGTGATAGATACGATTGTGAAAGAGTGTTTCATTCTAGATAGTTTTGCAATCGTAGGTGACAATAATGATATTTTGCTGGCAAATGGGAAGAAAATCCAAGGTCTCATTGTTGACTACTTGAAGGAAGCCACAGATATCAACATCAACAACTTCAAATGAAGCATTATTCAAGGGCTGCCTCGACAAATTGACACCAATAGTTGTATCATATTTGTATGCAAATTTATGAGTTCCTACACTCATGAATGGGGTAAAGGTAGTATCCCACAAAAATTTCTGGACAGTTGGAAGAAGAAAGATGCCTTGAACTTGATGAGGAGGAATATATGCCATGAACTAGTTGCTAATAGAAACAATATTCTACTACCTCAGATATTGGACAAGGCAAGGGAATGAAAATTCTCGAAGCAGATGCTATACGTCTGTGTTAGAATTTATTTTTGGACTGAAGAACAGACACCATCATATAATCATACATTTAACACTCAAATTTGATTATATGCAATCATTTTCTTCTACCTTTTTGTGTGCTATTGCAGTATTATAATTTAACATAAACTTTGTGTTGCTCGAAAGTTATGAATATTGGTAGTACTAGTTGTGAATTTTTATACCATTAGTTATGAATATTGGTATTAATGGTTACGAATATTGATACTACTGGTTGTAAATATTGGTACCATTAGTTATGAATATTAGTACCACTGATTGTGAATATTGGTACCATTGGTTGTCACTCAACAGTCAACCAAAATCTGTGATGGGTTATTGCTAAAATAAGAAACCAATATCTTAATAGATAAAAAATAATATCAAGAATAAATTTATTGACACTAAAATGTTAATTTTCTTAGTATGAAATTTGGTTCAAGTCCAACTTTATATGATTTTGCTCCTACACTGACAAATCCTCGGCCTATACATTGTTCAAGCACTCAATGTTGTCTTCATTGCATATACTGTCATTTACAAGTTACCTTTTCTTATCGTACTTTGCTTTTGCTTTCTTCTGTGCAATCTCATTTACGCTTTTAAATCTAGCCTTTGATTTCCTTGAGTTCATTCATTTCTTTATTGTTTTATCCATTGGTTTCGAAGCAGATGTACCATCGATTTGCTGTAGTATTTCTAATGCGGTAGTACCTTCATTCAAACCTAAATAGCATAGTAAGAACAACAGAAGTGGACAACAAACCAAATAAAAAATTAAAGATATGGTTTTACCTAGTACTCTACAATGATAGAACTAGTGTATCATACCTTTAACATTCCTGTCCACTATGTTAGCGGCTTCTTGATCATTAGCAATAAGAGCAACTAGATGACTCATATTATATGTTAAATACTTGAAAGTTTGGTCATAATTATCCATGGGTGTGATATTGTCCATGGGTATCTATAACCCATCTTTCACATTTCTGGTCCAACATCTCAAAATATAACGAGGAGGTAGTTTGCTGAACTCTTCATTACCTTGATATCCACTTAGAGTGTCCATTACCTTCAATATATGTCGACATAATATTCCAAGGCTTTCAAACAACTAACAAGAGTATTTAACATGTGGTCCATCCTTTTCAATTTCCACCAATCTTTTATCAATCCTAGTTGAATCTTCCAAATACATTGAAACTGAGTATTTGGAGGCGCCTCTTGCAATATACACAAAGTTACTAACATTCAAGTTTGGTGGTACCAAAATTCAGATTGAATGACACCAATACTCAAGTATGAAGGTACTGACATTGAGGTTATCACATACCAACATCTTGGTTGTAAAGCACCAACATTCAAGTATATAGTTGCTAAACATTGAGGTTGAAGGGTACCAATATCAAAGTATGGAACCAAAAAATTTGCTAATATAAGTAACTCAACAATTGGTTACATGGAGGTAGACTATTATCTATTACTTTTATAAACTAGTATTTATGAGATTCTTCATATTCTCGTTGGAACCTTTCAAATATTTTGTGCGTGTAAACTATTGCTTATCAGGATATGAGTACTTGATTAGGATCGGCACAGTCGAGGTAAGTATTAGACACTTTCTCTATAAGACGAGATTGCCCCATATATTTTAGTGTGTACAGGCTACAGTAATCATCCCCAAGATATAACGACTATTTGGGTAGTTCCAAGATCATTGCACACGACTCTCGAACCTTTTGGTGAACCCTTATATACCTGAAACTTTTGGACAGACTTATTTCACTAGAAGAACGGAGGGAGAGGAGAAGATAACAATGCAAGAGTGTAAATATCGCTGAGATGAAAGAAATGAAAGGGAGAACATGCCTATTTATAGGCTGTAGGGACTGCCCAATCCGAGGGGATACCACTTCTATCCTTATCCAAAAGTGTCTAGATGTCCCTTGGTTGGCTGTCTGCAGGACACTCATATCCCTTTGGTTTCCCTTTCTAGATAGGATCTAGCAGCCCTTTCGTGTCTTTTCGGAGGGTTGTCTGGATGCCTTATCCTTATCCTTCTAAGGATTATCAGACATGCCCCTTCGGGAGATAGTCTTGTCTTGATCTGGTCCACCATGTGTCACCCACTGGTTAACTACCCATTGGCCCTCGCATCTCGTCATCTGGATTCTGGATGTCTCCGAAAATTTCCAAAAGACTTAAAGCTCCTCAGGCTCCTCGTGACGTGGTGAGCGTGCAAAGTGCCAAGTGCACCTTAATGCACCCAAGCACCTGCTCCCAGCCCTGTGCCTGCACCCGTGCTCATGCTCGTGCTTGGATGGTGCTATGCACCATCCTTGCAGTCAACGGAAAGTTAATGAAAAGTCAACATAAAGTCAACTATGGTAGTAGTCAACTCATTTGGAAGGGGAGGAGGAAAGTTCCTTATAAACTTGGAATTTTTCTCTGCGGTAACCAATGTGGTATACTCCTTCCTTCCTTAACACTTACCACCTTCACTTTGGCTTTTGGGCTTGGGCCTCACTTGGGCTCATTCATTAATAATTTCAACAATCCCTCACATAAATGATGACCAATGCATGCAGACTCTAATGAAAGTTCTGATGTGTTGTTATTACATCTAGATCGGTAGCTTGTGACTTTGAACCTTCTCTAGTAAGATATTATCAGATTTACTTGCTACTCGGTGAATGCGATGTCTTAAACCATCAGCTTTTTATGTAAACCAAGATAATAATATTTACACAATGACAACCCTAGTATATTTAGGTTCTCACGTTGTGTCTGTTTCAGCCATGGACCATATCTTGGATTCATAAGTGTTTTTTCCTTTTGAAGCAGCCTCACTTCACACTTACATAGGTGATCTCCTATCGGAAGTATCCTGCTATACTCTACCTTCAACAAGGTATAGGAATCATTAAAAGCAAAAATGCTTAACCTAGCCACACCTCCGCAGACTAACACCTAGGCAGCTTCTGAGAATGAGATAGGTTCAAGGTGATTAGCTGAACCCTCCATAACTTAGTTGTCTCATTGAACCAAGTTTGTGGGATCTCCACTCATCATGGTTGAGTTACCACTATTGATGTCCTTTAGTGTGTGGACTTTAATCCCATTCCCCTTACTACATTGTACATTTGATCTTGATTGATACTTTTGTAAAAGGATCAACTATGTTGTCCTTAGACTTTACATAGTTAATGATGATCACCTCGTTTAAGATCAATTATCTAACAGTTTTATGTCTCCAACAAATATGTCGAGACTTACTATTGTACATTGTACTTTGTGCTCTCCCGATTGCAGACATGCTATCACAATATATCAATGTAGGAGGCACCAGTTTTTCCCAGCACTGAATATCCTCTAGGAAGTTTTTGAGCCATTCAGCTTCTTCCCCAGCTAGGTCTAGTGCTATTAACTCCGACTCTATTGTGGATCAAGCTATGCATATTTTTTTAGAGGATTTCCAAGACACAGCTCCTGCTCCTATGGTGAATACGTATCTACTCGTAAATTTGGAGTCCTTCATGTCTGATATCCAGTTTGTGTCACTGTATCCTTCTAATATAGCTGGATATTTAACATAGTGTATGCCATGGTTTATGGTATACTCTAAGTACCATAAAGCTCTTTCCAGAGCTAGCCAGTGATCCTTTTCTGGATTACTTATAAACCTACTAAGCTTACTAACTGAGTACGTAATATCAAGATGAGTACAATTTGTTAAATACATCAAGCTCCCGATAATTTTTGCGTACCTTAGTTGAGATATTGGATCCTCTCAATTCTTAGCTCAGTGTAGATTTAAATCAACCAGAGTCTTAGCTAGAGGTTTGCCAAAAGCTTCGAATTTCTTGAGCACGTTTTCCACGTAGTGAGATTGTGTTAGGACAATTTCATCAGCTTTCCTAGAGACCTTTATCCCTAGTATGATGTCTACCAGACCCATATCTTTCATGTCAAAGTAATTCTTCAATATGTTCTTAGTTTTCACAATAACTTCATTATTGCTTCCCATAATTAGTAAGTCATCCACGTAGAGTCATACAATTATGTAAGCTTTAAGTGTGCCTTTAATGTATATACATTTATCGCACTCATTGATCTTGAAGCCATTTGATAGCATCATCTTGTCAAATTTTTCATGCCACTATTTCGGTGCTTGTTTAAGCTCGTATAGTGACTTAACTAGCTGGCATACTTTATGCTCTTGTCCAGGAGCCACAAACCCTTTAGGTTGCTCCATGTATATCTCCTCCTCTAGCTCTCCATTTAGGAAAGTGGTTTTTACATCCATCTGGTGGATCTTAAGGTTATAGAGAGCTGCAACAGCTATGAGCACTCTAATTGATGTGATTTTTATGATAGGTGAGTACGTGTCAAAGAAATCATATCTCTCCTTCTGTTTGAACCCCTTAGCTACCAATCGAGCTTTGTACTTATCGATTGATCCATTAGCTTTGTATTTTCTTTTAAAGATCCACCTGCATCCCAAAGGTTTACAGCTCGGTAGGAGATCCATGATTTCCCATGTGTGGTTTTGCATAATGGACTCTATCTCACTATTGATAGCTTCCTTCCAGAGAGGAGCATCTAGACTCGATAATGCCTCTTGGATTATTTTGCGTTCATCTTCCAACGCATAGGTTAGATAGTTTGGACTGAAGGATTTAGCTACCTTTGTCCGTTTGCTACATCTAGGTTCATCGTCCTCCTGACTTGACCCTTACGTAGTCTCGTGTGCCCTTTCCTTAGGACTTTCTTCTTTTCTTTCCTTATTAGGAAAGATATCCTCAAAGAACATTGCGTTCCTTGATTCAATGACCATTCCCACGTTAATTTCCGGGTTCTTCGATTTGTGCACCAAAAATTGATAAGCACTGCTATTTTGTGCATATCCAATAAAAATGCAATCAATGGTCTTGGGTCCTATCCTCACCTGCTTAGGTTTAGTTACTTTGACCTTTGCTAGGCACTCCCACACTTTAAGGTAATCGTAAGAAGGTTATCTTCCTTTCGATAGCTCGTATGGAGTTTTGTCCCTTTTCTTATATGGCAACTTGTTTAGAATATAGTTAGCTGAGAGCACAGCTTCCCTCCACATGTTTTGGGGTAAGCCCGAACTAATTAACATAGTGTTCATCATCTCCTTAAGAATTCAATTTTTGTATTCAGCTACACTATTTGACTGAGGTGAGTACGGAGCAATCATTTGATGAATGATACCGTGTTTTGGCAAAGTTCCTCAAACGGAGCTACATACTCTCCTCCTCGATCACTTCGGGTCATTTTGATTTTTACGTTGAGTTAATTTTCAACCTCATTCTTATACCTCTTAAAGACCTCAAGAGCTTCATCTTTACCTTTTAAGAGATACATGTAGCAGTATCTTGTGCAATCGTCGATAAATATGATAAAGTATTTCTTTTTGCCTCTAGTTTGCACGTATTTCATATTGCAAGTGTCCGAATGAATTAACTCTAAAGGCATGGTGCTTCTTTCTACCGAATGGAAAGGTGCTTTGGCCATTTTAGCCTCCACACATATCTCACATTTATTGAAAGGGTTGAACTCTAGATTCGGTAACAAATTTAAACTTACTAACTTTCTCAGCGAGTATAAATTTACATGTCCTAATCTACCATGCCATAAATTAGAATACTCGGCTAAATAAGAAGAAGCTTTTATTATATTACGACCGTCAAAGTTAAACTTGCGGTGTACGGTCATTATATTCATCTTAAAGAGCCCCTTTCTAGGTAACCCTTACCTATAAATTGACCCGCTTTGGTTAGTACAAATTTATCTGCCTCAAATATAAGCTTAAGACAGGCTTTGCTTAACAGAGAATTGGAGACTAAGTTCTTGCAGATGTCTAGGACATGCAGCACATCATTGAGGGTCAGCTCCTTTCCTGAGGTCAACTTTAGGACCACCTTGCTTTGTCCAACGATGTTCGACGTTGCAGAGTTTCCCATGAATAGCTTTTGGTCATTGATCAGGATGTAGTACAAAAATAACTCCTTGTCTGAGTAGACATGGCGAGTAGCTCTAGTATCCACAAACCACTCCCTCAGATTATCCACTAGGTTGGCCTCGAACACTACAGCTAACAGATCCATCTTGGATAGGCCTTCAGCTAGGTTGGCCTTTCCTTGATCGTCCTTCTTAGGCAGGCGACAATCCTTAGCCATGTGACCGAGCTTCTCACAGTTGTAGCAGGCA
>SOPF01010239.1:0-10453 GCA_012979155.1 Hypericum perforatum | reverse complement strand
GTTGTGCACTAGTGAGGGCCTTTCATGGGCATCTTGTCAAACCTTATTTCGCATCTCCTCCCACATCTAACTAGTATTGAGATGTCAAAATGGCCCGCTCTGATTGGGCCACATCGCCCAATCAGCACACAATCATCATTTTCTTTTTCTTTTTTATTTTTTTTAAAAATCGATAAAATTTTTAAAAAATCAAAAAAATTAGGAAAAAAATATGAAAAATTATTTTTTTACCATTTTTAACTTTTATGTTCGAACAAATTTTGTTTAATTCTTTTTGATAATTTTATACAAATTTTTGAATCCAAATAACTAGACTTTTTGGATTAAAAAATTGTATAAAAAATTATTTGTACAATTTTGCAATATTATGTTTGAAATATATATTTTTAATGTTTTTCATAATTTTATAAAATTATTTTAGTACAATAATCTCATTTGTATTGTTTAAATTATGACATTTCAGATAAATTATGTAATTTGATATAAATGTTGTATTTTTATGTAATTTGTATGTAATTTGATAGAAATTATGTATTTGTATGTAATTTATATGTTATTTGATAATCTAAGAATTAAACCCTAAATCCTTGATAACCGAAATTCTAAACCCTAAATAACCTAACCCTTACCCTAACCCTTACCATAAACCTTAACTCATGCACTTATATATTTAAACAATATATTATATTTAATTGAAAAAATTATGTAATTATGTAATTGTAAAATAGGTGTGGTCCAAAATCATTTGAAAATTCTATAAATAGATCCAACATTCTTCATTATTTTTCACACCTACTCCGCTTCTTTTCTCTTTCTAATTAGCATGGCTGCGTCAATCTTGGAAATGGCAGAGGAGCATTTCCGAGTTGGAAAGTTCAGGGAAGCCTACAACTTGCCCTTGATGGCATGGCATTTGGACCCATACAATGAGACCTTCTAAAACTACCATGCCATATTTCGTATCCTCCGTGTTGCTAAAAACTACAATACGGGGCCCAACTCGTACGAGATCCTCGATCTCCCTAACTCTGCTAACCCAGACATTTTTTTGCATGCTTTCTGCCGTATTGGGAAGTTCATCATCCCTTCGAACAACAACTCTGCTATTATCAAGAAAGCATACAAACTTGTTGTTCAAGCTTGCGAGATACTATTAGATGATGACAAAAGGAATCATTTAAATATTTTAATTAGTTTGGGGTTACTTTAAGAATTAAGCGATTTATGTTTTTTAAATTATGTAAATTTTTCCAATTTCTCATGTAATATATTTCAAATTTAATAAAATTTCTATTTCGCAAAATTTAATGTTTCAATTTTTTTAGTGTTTTTGAAATTACATAAAAAAATACTCGAGTTTGATACAGTTAGCTAAATTTTAAAAAACTGAGCTGACAAAAAAACTGACGTGGCGTCCAGGGCGTGGCACTATAGCGAGGGTACCACTGTGAGCTGAAAACTGAGAGCAGGTATGGCTGACATAGCACCCAAGGTGTGACACTCTAATGGAGGCGCTAATACGGATGGTCTTAGAAACACATTTTTTTAGGATACTAGTGACCTGATAGCTAAAAATGTGCACATTTGCAGAAGGAAGGATATGCCTATCGTTTAATTTACACCTAACATATGAACTAGACACACATATTTTATCTTTGTTAGATTTTTTATTTGCTACTTTTGTATGTTTGGCTTGTTTGGCCAATTTTGGCTTTCACTTAATTTTAGGCTTTTTAAATTATTTAGGATTTCTTATTTTCTTTATACAAGTTAGTGTATCAATATATTTTAGTTTTAGTTATTATTGCATGTTTAATTTTGTTGAACCCCGATGATTATGCTCTCTTCTTCCTCTGAAGCTTCTTAAAGTTGCTCTCCTATTCTCTACCCCGCTCACTAAGCTAGCTCGACAGCTCGTCTCCCTCACCACCTCCCACATAGACTCGTATATACTCGCCCTTTTTCTTCTCACTCACTGTAGGGCTTTAATTATTTTGGAAACCATATGTTGGGCCTACTTCTGGAATTCTTCTGGGTCGAGGGGCCTGGACTAGCTAGGATGTTTACCGATTAGAGTCGGAGACTGTGAGAGATATGGGAAGAAGGAGGGAGATCTCCTCTGGGGAAGGGACCCAACAAGGACGATGCTGCCATGTCCAGTATTACCTGGTGTAAAAAATGATCAGAGAAAAGAACAAAAATATGAAGAAATTGAGCTCAAAAAGAAAGGACCATCTTCTCTTTCATTTGAAAAGAAAGCGTAGACTTGCTCTAGGAATGATAGTTTGATCAACCCATTTAACACCCTCTACAAGTGGGAAAGTGGGGATCCCGCATTCCCAACTTGGAGACAAGATCAGAGTGTTGAGAAGATGACAATCCCTTAGTAAAAACATCCGTGAGTTGAAGCTCGGTAAGAACATAAAATAGCTTGATCAAGCCGCAAAGGAGCTTTTCCTTGACAATATGGTAGTCGATGTCAATATGTTTGGTACGTTCATGAAATACCAAATTTTCAGCAATGTAGATTATACTTTGGTTATCACAGAACAATTAAGCTAGAATCGTGTCATGAACATGTAGGGAGTGGCTGATGAACAGGAGACAGTGCTCTGTTTCTTAGTTTTCCATGAGACCAAGCAATCACCTATGAACACAGTGTAACTAGTGATAGATTGTCGTGAAATGGAGCAAGTGTCGTATTAACTATCGTAGTAGCCTCGTAACTTGACTAATGAAGATGTAGGGTAGAATAAACCTGCTCTTAGAGAGGACTTCAAATATCAAAGTACATGATATGTAGCTTTGAGATGAAGATTAGTAGGACGAGTCATAAATTGACTTAGTTGCTGAATGACATATGCTATGTCAGGACGTGTATTGGTGAGGTAAATAAGCTGTCCAACTAATCTCCGAAACATGGAACAAGAAATTGGCTCATCATGATCAAGTTCCTAGTCAATTTCTGCAGCAGTGAGAGCATGATCATCTAATAGAGTTCCAGTAGGAGTAAGATGGACATTAGCTTCTGCTGGTGTAAGGACGGGTTTACAGCCAAGAAAGCCTATGTCCTTAAGAAGTTCTAGTATGTACTTCTTTTGGGAGAGATGTAGACCTTCATTCATACGAGAGATTTCAAGTCAAGGAAGTACTGAAGTTCACCAAGATCCTTGACCTTTAAATGGTGATTAAGAAATGCCTTTGCTTCAGTCAAGACACAAAGGTCAGGGCCTGCCAAGACAATATCATCGACGTACACAAGGAGAGCAATGAATGAAGAACCAGACCCTTTGGTGAACAAAGAGTGATAAGAATACAATTAGACAAATTGATACTCAATAAGAATAGAGGTCAGTTTGGCGAACCATTGATGATTGGCTTGTTTGAGTCCATACAAAGATTTCTTCAATCGACAAACCAACTTCGATGTAGCTGAAGGTAAAGGCAACCCAGGGAAGGTTCCATGTAGAATTCCTCCTTCAAATCTCTATTGAGAAAAAGTATTGTTGATGTCGAGTTGATGAAGATGCCACTTATGATACACTATGACTGCAAGCAAAATTCTCACAGTGGCAAGCTTAGCAACAGGTGAGAATGTGTCAATATAGTCAATTCCAAAAGTTTGAGTATAACCCTTGGCAACCAAGCATGCCTTATATATTTCTAGACTCTGATCAGCTCGTAGTTTCACTTTGTACACCCATTTGCATTTCATAGCCTTCTTGCCTGTAAGTAAAGGTACTAGCTCCCAAGTGCAATTTGATTGCAGAGCAATCAATTCAGCTTCCATAGTCTCGTGCCAACATTTTTGCTTAATGGCTTCTTGATATATTTTAGGTTCTATGGAGGTAAGTACACTAAGGGAGAATGCTCTATGCTGTAAGGACATGTTATCAATCATAAAATATGAAGAGATTGGGTGGGAAGTACTGACCTAGTCCAAAAGTGAACTAGTAAGGGAGCTATTACAAAAGTAATCGCCCAGATAAGTAGGAGGTGCCCTAGTCCTAGGAGCTATAACAATGGACTGGTGAGTGGTGACAGGAGATTTAGCTGGTGTAATAGTAGGAATTGAAGAACTGGTTTTAGACTTTGACTGTGGTGGTGCATCTGGAGTACTAACAGTGGGTGGTGTGATGTGGTCTGCACTTAGTTCAGGTGCAACTTCTGTAAGTGGAGTGGCTAGAGGGAGCACTAACTCAAAAGGCACATAGGGCTGAAACAACAATGCATTGTACATGTGTTGATTTTGAAATGGAAAAACATCAGGTAAAAAGTTACATCTCTAGAGAAAATGATGCTTTGATTATGCAAGCTATACAATTTGTATCCCTTTAGTCTAGGGGGTATTCCAAGAAAGATATATGGAGCAGATCTTATATCAAACTTTGTTCTTCCATATGATAGAGTTGAACCATAGCACAAGCATCTAAAGCCAAAAAAAGTGGTTGTGCAATTTTTCAAAAGGAGTTTTGTTCTTTAAAGAAGCTGCTCGTGTCCGATTAATCAAAAAAGTGGTATGAAGAATGCAATTACTCCAGAAAATAAGTGGTAAGTATGCTTGAATGCATAATGCTCATACAATATTCAATATTTACATTCAACTCTCCCATTTTGTTGTGGAGTTTGAACACAAGATTTTTCATGAAGAATGCCTTTTTGAATGAAAAACTGATGCATGAAGAACTCTTGCCCTTCATCACTACGAATGACCTTAACTCTAGTTACAAACTGTGTTTTTACCATGCTGCAAAATTGCTCAATTAAAGGTCGTGCTTCACTTTTATTTTTCATCAAATACGTCCAAAGACTTTGTGTATGATCATCAATGATAGTGAGAAAATATGAGTAACCATCATATGAATGAACGCTATACTTGCCCCAAATGTCAACATGAATTAAATCAAACTTGTTTTCAGCAGTGGTTGTACTAAGAGGGAAGGGTAACCTCCTATGTTTAGCTAAGTGACAAACTTCATATGGAGTTGGGACTCTACTATCTATTCTAGACTCGATCTACTACAAGACTTGCAACTTGGAAGAGGGGACATGTCCTAATCGGGAATGCCAGAATGCTAAGTCATTATGGATGAGCTGTAAGGAGGCGATATTAGGTGGCAAGTTGTTCTTTATTACCTATAGAATATATAATCTATTTGTAATAGTCGCCTTACCAATCATCTTCTGGATACCAAGGTCCTACAAAACACATTGATCAGCTATGAAATATGCAGCATAATTAGACATCCTAAGCAATCGGCTAATTGACAACAGGTTGAAGTTGAAGCTAGGAACATAAAGAACATCTAATAGCTGGATAATATCCGATAACTGGACAGTCCTTATATAAGTAGCTAGAGCTCTATTGCCTGTAAGAAGTAAGATGTTGGTGCTGCTTAAGGCTCGATAATCTGTGAACAGGTCTAAAGAGCATACTATGTGATCTGTTGCTACATTATCTACGATCTAAGCATTCCTAGATAACTAGTTAAGTGTGCTAGCAAATGGTGTAATCATATTACCTGACACGGAGGGTATCATGGAAGTGGTGGAGTTGGCTTAGGGTATCTAGTTAGTTTGCCCTGTTGGGAAATAGGTGGTATTCTTATCAGGCATAGGAGAGTGTTGCTGGACAAGATTCAGAACCGAAGAGTGCTACTCTGCATTTAGATTTAGCTTGGAGAGTTCCTAAAAGATATCAATTGTACCAGAAGGACTAATACAGTTTGCCATGTTGTTACCAGTAGCAGAAGTGGCCCTGACTTAAGATCTTGGTTTCCAACTAGTAGGGTATCCGTGTTTCTTATAACACTTATCTATCGTGCGACCGAACAACTTATAATAGGCACACTGTGGCTTCTGTACACCATTCCAGTTCCTTTTGTAGTTTTGTTGGCCTTGAGATGCAAGAGTAGTAGAATTAGAGTAAGTTGAAGTCTTATAAAGCACACCATAAAACATGAGAGCAGCCATCTAAGGAGTCAAAATTTGGCGCTCATGTTACTGTGCAAGGAAGAGAGTTCTCGCTAGACTAGGCAGGGAATCAGTAAGCAAGATCTATGTATGCACACCTGAGTAGTCATCATTCAATCCTATCAGGAATCTAATGACCTGGTTAGTTTCATGATATCCTCGCACAGTCCATATAGCCTCGCAAGAGTCATCCAGATCATCTTCTTCATCCTTATTCACACACTTGCATCTTGGAACTAGTTGTATCTCCTCTAATATATCCCAGATGGTCTAAAATATGGTGAAATAGTCACTGATGGAGAGGTCTCCCTGCATGAGGTTATGAACCTTCTCAAGTAGATTGCAGATTTGGATCGCATCTCCCTTTCCAAACCTCTACTTCAGATTCTCCCATACTCCTATAACTATATCAAATTTATGGAGCGATTGAGCTATAACAGGTTCAACTAACCTAATCAACCAGTTCAAGACCATGTTGTTACATCTCTTCCAAGTGAGTTAACCAAACTCATTTCGGTGTGGTATCTTCATAGACCTATCAACAAATTGATCCGTATTCTTACAACCTAGAGTAAGAAGCATAGACTTGTGATGAGTGCCTAAAACACTCATTCGTTGTGTTTAGTTCTTAGGATTTTTTTAGATTTTTTAGGATGTTTTAGTCATTTTCTTGTCGTCTTGCTTTAGTTTTTGTTCTTTGTAATTTTGAGTGTGTTTATGCTTTCTCATTGTGTTTTTTTTGATATTTTAGGAGCTAATTCTTGGACTTGAGGAGGAAGCGTGATCGACGGAGCGAAGGCACGGGCGAAATCAAGGTCGTAGAAGCAAGAAGTGTAAGTCTGATGGACCTGGCATGCGCCAACAATCTCTAGCGCGCGCAATTGATGCTCAAAGACTCGAACGACCAGACTCGAATGACAAAGATGCGAACGACTGGGTGTTTGAAGATATGGCACGCGCCAGAGGCACGAGTGGCGCACGCCAACGACAGACAGTGACTGAAATTTGGTCATCCCACTTGTTCAAACTGAATGGAAACATGTGGGGAAGCCAAGACACTCGGGGATTAACTTCTTGTGAGGGTGGCAGACACTTGAGGGAGTCATTGGAGGAGTAGTTAGGATATTAGGATTAAAAACTAATTATCTTAGCTTTTGACTTTTGACTTTTGTAATTTTTGGTAATTTTGGCAAGAGGAGAGATAGCTGAGGAGCTAGCACAAAATTACACACACAGACACTCTCTCTCTGTATTGGATTTGAGGAAAGGAAGAAGAAAGCTTCTTTAAACTTTGATAAGCTTTCTTCTCTTTTACTTTTCATTTTGTTTTTAATGTTAAGTATGTTGTTCTTGTTTATATTCTGTTTTCCTTCAAGTATGTGTGAGTAGTAGATTCTGTGGGTTTAGGACCTAGAAACTAACATGTAATCACTGAATAAAAGGGGAAAAATGAAATGTGAAATGTTTTAGTTAAGAAACTTAAAGCTTGATCTTGGTCTCACATAGCTTATGATCATTATTAGTTCTTGCCATTGACAACGGTTTGGATTAGTTGGCTGTGATAAAAACTATGTGGTTTGCCATGATTATGAACTAGCTAAGACTTGAGACCGAAAGGAGATAGAATTAGTGTAAAAGTTAACTAAATGACTAAGTGCTTAATTAATGAGAAATCTACTTAAGTAGTTAGTTGTCCACTGAGTGATGATCATAGTTTGTTCTTAGCTTGGTTTGAATCAATTAGTGGGGTCGAAAGAACATCTAGTTGGTTTATGTTTTGCTAATGTTCAACTTAGACAAATCTAGCGCGAAAGTGTAGGTTTGTTGCTCATGGAACACTCGGATCATTTACGAACATAATAAACCCCTTGAGTTGATTGATTGCATGTGTTTCAATGGTTCTAAACTCACTTTTAGTTAAGTTTGATAAATCAGATTGATAGTTTGGTGTTTTGAAGTTCATTGACTTTTTCCTTGTTCAATCTTTAGAACTTAAATTTTGAAGTGTTTTAGTGTTACTAGTCAACCAATCTTCATAATATACCCCTAAACAAGTTTAGAAACCAAGTACGAAGCCTAGAAACTCGTTTCCCTGAGGATCGACATTACCGGACTTGCTCAGTGCTACTGCTGTTGAAACTTGGCGCACGCAAGCTTTATTTGCATGCGCCACTGTTCTTGCTGAAGAACATTGGTGCACGCCAGAAAGTATTGGCGCGCGCCATTACAGACCAAACTCTGGTCTGCGTCTTGCTTGACACATTTGGAGCACGCTAAAGACACTAGTGGCGCGCGCCGAAGGGTGGCAGGAGATAAAAAGAAAGGAAATCTTCTCACGAGATTCAACAGCACACTTCGGATCAAGCACAAAAAGAAATCCGTATTCGAGAAACTAGTAAAAGAAGTGAATCAAATTTGGCGTCGTTGCCGGGAAATCTAAGTAAATAGTGCTCGATTTGGTGAACGAACTTGGTTAGATAATTTTTATTTTTGTTTTTGTTTAAATTTTGAAATTAAAAAAAAACCAAAAAAATTAGGGTTAATTTTTTAGTTACTTGCAAAACAAGTTACGTGCATGCCCTTAACCAGATCAACTAAAAAACTTCCATTAGAATTTGAAGTGGACATCAGTCGATTTGAAAGGACATTGCGCAAGAAGAAAAAGGAAGAAAAGATAGATCAATGACAAGAAGGACAAGGAGATGAGGCTCAAGCACCTCGACAATCTCTATTGGACCATGGAAGACCGACATATGAAAGAGCAAAAACAGGAATCCAGCATCCAGCTATTGAAGCTAATCACTTTGAAATCAAGCCGGCAGTGATTCATATGCTTTAAGCATCAAGTCAGTTCTATGGATTACCTAATGAGGACGCAAATGACCATCTTGGAAACTTCATGGAATTAGCTGATAACTTCAAGTATCAGGGAGTTTTGGATGATGTTGTTAAGATAAGAATATTTCCATATACGCTTAGGGACAAGGCTAAACTGTGGTATAAACAACTTAAGGATACTCCAATAACTACTTGGGCAGAACTTGCAAATGCTTTTCTGGATCAATATTTCCCATACTCAAGGACAAGTAAGCTAGTCAAGGAGATCACAAATTTTGAACAATATGAAGGAGATTCTTTAAGTGAAACTTGGGAAAGATTTAAGGGATTGCAGAGGAGTTGCCCACACCATGGTTTATCGAAGGAGTCTTTGCTAAAAACATTTTATTTTAGCCTTTCACCGACAACAATGAGAACTGTTGATGCTGCTTCTAATGGGAATTTTCTGAGGAAGGAAAGAGATGAAGCCTACCATGTTTTGGAAGAGTTGGCAGCAACAAACAGGATAATCGCCAATGAGAGAAAAAAACAGCATGTCAGAGAGCTTAGAGAACTAACTGAGCGAAGTGAGAAGAGAGGAATGATTGAACTTGATGCTTCCTCTGCATTACAAGCTCAGGTAGATTTAATGGCAAAACAGTTACGTGACTTGACCTGTAGCAAGGTTGATGCTGTTGCTATTCAATAAAATTGTGAAGCATATGGCAACATTGGCCACGACATTAGTCAATGTGTCATGATGAACCAACAAACTGAGCCCGTCAATTTTTAGTGGTCAAGGACAAGGAGGAAACAGGATGGGGAATAATCCATATTCTTCAACATACAATCCTGGATGGAGGAATCATCCTAATTTCTCGTGGAAAGATAGGAGCAATGACGATAACATGACAATTATTCCTGATAAAGGACTACCATTACGTGTACCACAACAAGGACCACCTGGTTTTCAACCACGTGGATTTTTGGGAGAAAGAATGGGGGCCCTGGAGGAAAGATTTGACAAGGTAGAGAAATTTATCCAACAGACCAGAGAATCATCTACTAACCAAAGCCAAATCTTGAAGGCCTTAGCAAGCCAAGAGGCAAGGCAAAATAATTTGGAACAATTCCTTAGGGGGCAATCAACTGCCATGCGAAACATGGAAATTCAACTTGGGGAAATTACAAAGGCAAATGCCCAAAGAGCTTCAGGTTCAGGTTCACTCCCTAGTTCTATTGAAGAAAATCCTAGAGGTCACGTAAACGCTATCACTTTGAGGAGTGGTAAAGAATTAGCCTCTCAAACAGTCAACAAGAAGGCTAAAGAAAGTAAAGTGGTGGACTCTGACCAAGAAAAGGTTGACGATGTTGTGGAAGAGAAAGTTGAACAACTACCGCAAGAAAAAACTTTACAAGATAAAGTTGCGGTAGAAGAAGAAGTTTACGTATCGCCACCCCCAATGGTTCCCATTCTACCTTATCCGCAAAGGGTAAAGAGAAAGTTGGGAATAGATGAGAAATTTCTTCGTTTTATGGAGAAAATGAAGGATGTTCAAATAAGCGTCTCTTTACTTGAGATGTTAGATCAAGTTCCACACTATGCCAAGTTTCTAAAGGAACTAGTCACAAAGAAGAGGAAGTGGGAAGACAAAGAGACAGT
>SOPF01010232.1:0-30026 GCA_012979155.1 Hypericum perforatum | reverse complement strand
AGTCATCGTTATACCAAGGTAAAACATTCATGAGTCTAAATTTTTTTTAACCTTATCAAACCAAGAAGTAATAACTTAAATTTAACCTAAAGTTTTCTAGGATAACAAATTCATGCCAATAGATGCTCAAGAATGCAATGAACCTTTATTGCCAAGTATTTTGGTTCTAAATAAAAACGAGTTCTATAACAAAATATATAAAGGAAGTAAATTATTAGAAAAAATTAGTTTAGGTTTCATAAAAGTTTTCTTAAATTACGATTTTGAATTAAATAATTCTAAAATCAGAATATTGAGTGTTAGAATGTAATTGAATTATGAAATAGCTATTTGAATATTCCATGGAATACATACAACCGTCTAAATGGTATTAAATATATTAACTTAAATGGAGACAATTTATGAAGATCATATTATTTGGAAAAAAAGAGAATTATCACTTCAACTCCCATTTTATATGTTCTCGTTGGAGTACAAAATCTATATTATATAATAAAAAGTCTCTAAAATTATATTGGTAAGACACTTAGAAAATATCGAGACGCGATTTGGTCTTGGACGAGGTGTCCAGGACGGTCGTGGAATTCTTAAAATCAGGGGCAATATCATCCATAATGAGAGAGACGCGCGATTGAAAAAACCATTTGAAAAACCACTTGATCCAATTAAAAAAACTATTTGATCCGATTTAAAAAATCATTTGAAAAAATCACTTAATCTGCTTGAAAAACCACTTGATCCGCTAGAAAAACCACTTGATCCGATTGAAAAAACCATTTGAAAAAACTACTTGATCCGATTGAAAAAACTATTCGAAAAAACTACTTGATCCTCTTGAAAAAACCACTTGAACACACTGGCAAAACCACTTGAACACAGTAGCAAAACCACATGAACATACTGACAAAACCACTTGAACATACTTGCAAAACCTCTTGAACATATTGAAAAAACCACTTGAACTTTTTTGTTTATGCCATTGACTATGATCAATAGGAGAATTAAATTTGTCATTTATTGATCAATAAAAGAATTAAATATGGTCATTTATGGTCATTTCATTTCACTTTCCTCTAAATCTGCGCATGCTAATTATGGTAGTTCATTCCACCTCTTTCCTTCCTTCATTCATTACGCGCGCCTTCCTAGTCCAGGACCGTACTGGAGTTATTATGCATCCAGGATCGAATCCTCTGCCAAAAATAACACTTTAAAAAGTTATCATTTTAAACAATTTTACGTTTCTATCTCTAAAAATAGTAAAGTTAAAATTTGGAATAATAAATACATAAATAATAAAAAATTACTTTTTATGCATAGTTGGAGTTTGTCCAAATCATGAACTTAGGATAAGTTCCAAAGTTATCCATCGGTGAAAACTGCATAAGAAACTGATGGATATATATATTGTTTTAATTTTAATAATATTATTATAAGTTTAGTTTACTAAATTTTTTGAATTAGATTTATTTTGATTCTTTGTATATGGAATTTATTGTTTATCATATGATTAAATATTGAGAAATCAAATTTATTTATTTTTGTCCCTTTTATGATATTTTCAAATCAACTAATAAAGTTTTTGGCATTTTGGGGAATCAATGAATTTGTAATTGCCTATTACAAAGTTTGTTGACGTGGACATGTGTATAAAGTCAACTTGATATGCTAATTAGTAAAGCATCGAGTATGATTAGGAAACAATGTGTAGAGATCAAGTTATAGTAGGAAACTAATGTATTAGTAGAGGCATGACGTCCTAACCCTAACGTAAGATCACTTGTATAAAAGGCGTACAACATCTTCAATGAAAGTTTATGCGGTTTCCTTTCATCAATTTTTTCATGGTATTAGAGCAGGAATCTTGATACTCTAGCTCAAACACTAGCCTACCTATTGCATAGTATTGAATCCTCACCAATACTATGTCAAGAGAGAGTGAGACTTCAAGAAGAGGCGATGGAGAATAGGTGATAAGTGTTAAAAACACTCATTATTTGTGTCATTTTAGTAGATCGTTCTTAGTGTTTTAGCTTGATTTAGTTGTGTTTTAGTTGTCACGGTTTTAGTTTTCGTTCATTGTGTGTTTATATTGAGTTTATCATTTATCATTAATTTTGCTTGTTTTTAGGAGCATATTCGAGGAGAAGTGGAGGATGATCGAGCGAACACTTGAAGTCAAGGACGAAAGGGAAGTCGTGAAGCCAAGAAATGCAATGCACGGTTATTTGGCGTATGCCAAGCATACATGGTGCATGCCAAGTAGCCATTACTCGAACGTCAGTTCAATCAGACGACCATTTGCACTCAGAGAAGCAAAAACGCAAAGGCTGGGGCACGCCAGGTGCATCTGGCGTAAGCCAGACCAGACGAATAGAAGTAAAATAAAGCTGAGTGTTGGACAAACAAAGTTGAGACTTGACAAGGGCGGTTTAGAGCTCTGTGAAGGAAGGGGACAAGTTGACAGACCACTTTTTAGATATTTTGGGTTAGATATTTTAGTAGATAAATTAGATTAGATATTTTGTTTACTATTCCATTAGTTAGTTAATATATAAGCTAGGTTTGCTTTGTAAAAAAAGAGAGACAAAGTAGACTAAAAAAGAGACAAAGTGGACCACAAAAAGAGACAAAGTAGACCACAAAGAGAGACCATAATTATGGACCAAAACAGATGTAAATATTGGTTTTTGGTTGAAGAACGTGGACTTTAAGTGGGGGAGCTTGGAGTCTTGATAAGTCTCCATTCCTTTCTCCTTTTGTCTATGTTTATGCCTATTATGTCAAATATTAGTATGTGTGAGTAGTTGTATGAGTTTGGTGCCTTGTTACCTTTGATGTAGCCACTGATATGAGTTTTGTATGTTCACATATGTGTTCTTATCAACGTGCTTGATCCTATTTCTTAGACTTGCTTGATCACCAAGCCTTAGTAGCTAGTCAAAACTTGAGACCGAAAGGAGATAGAATTAATGAATAGGTTGATTCGATGATTAGTACTCTTGCTAAGAGAGAAATCTCCTTGGTAACCTACTAATTGTCCTTGGAGTGGAGCTTATAGTTGGCGTTTAACTTAGTTTAGTTGGTTGAGGTTGCCTTTGATTCACTCGAACCACATCACATACACTCAGATCCTTCTTTATCTTATGGTTATGTTGCTGGTTTAGGCACCTTGCTCATTATTAGTTCTTAAGTTGTTAATATTCTATTTTATAACATATCTATCTTTATGTTAAAATTTGTTAGCTTTAGAGTTTAGATCACTTGTGTAAACAACGAAACTTCATAACCTGATCCTAGTTAAGTAAGTAAACTTTTGAATAGCCGAAAAACTCAGTCTCTGTGGATTGACAAAACCTGTACTTACTCATTGTTGCAATCTGCTGCAAGTCTACTAATAATTTGGTGTATGCCAGCCTAGTTGGCGCATGCCAGGTCTATTTGTTCGAGAGCTTTTGGCTTGCACCTTATATAGTTGGTGCGCGCCAGAGTTCAAGATAGTGAAAGGTTGATAAGCTGGCGCACGCCACCCTTAGTTAGCTTACGCTAGAAGATACGAACAGATGACTGGTCATCCGATTTTAGGTAGATTTGAAGTTGAGTCGAGCTTTTAAAAGGATGGCTCGCACAAAGCGATCAATTGGTGCCGTTACCGGGGATTGAGATTTAGACTCTCAATTTGGTTTATGAACTTGGATTAGGATAAATAAATTTTTGGTTTTTATTTTTATTTTTCGTTTACTTTTTGACCAAGTGACTTATCTTTTTGACAAGTTACATGCATGCCATTAACCCATTCAACCGATATTAGGATGTTTCCTTATACGTTAAGGGACAAGGCTAAACTTTGGTATAAGCAACTTAAGGGTACTCCAATAACCACATGAGAGTAATTGACAAATGCTTTCCTTGACATATATTTTCCCTACTCAAAGACTAACAAGCTCGTTAAGGAGATCACCAACTTCGAACAATATGAAGGAGAGTCTTTGAGTGAAACATGGGAGAGATTTAAGGAATTGCAATGAAAATGCCCGCACCATGGTTTGTCTAAGGAGTCTCTTCTTAAGACTTTTTATTTTAGCCTGTCGCCAACAACTATGAGAAATGTTGATTCAATGTCCAATGAAAATTTCCTGAGAAAGTGAAAGGATGAAGCCCACCATATTCTGGAAGAGCTGGCAGCAATAAATAGGATAATCATAAATGAGAGAAAAAACAACCAATTAGAGAGTTAAGGGAGATAACTGAGTGGAGTGAGAGAAGAGGAATAATTGAACTTGATGCTTCCTCGTCTTTTCAAGCACAATTAGACTTGATGGCAAAGCAATTGCGCGATTTGACTCTAAACAAAGTTGATGCTATTGTTTTACAACAGCATTACGAAGCCTGTGGCAACACTAGCCACGATATTAGTCAATGTACGATGATGAGCCAATCTATAGAGCAAGTCAACTTTTTGAGTGGTCAAGGACAAGGAGAAAACCGAATGGTAAACAATCCATATTCCTCTACTTACAATACTAGTAGGAGAAACTACCTAACTTCTCATGGAAAGATAGAAACAATGATGATAATATGGCGATCGTTCTTGATAAAGGATTGCCTTTACACGTCTCACAACAAGGACCACCACCTAGTTTTCAACCACGTAAGTTCTTGGGAGAAAGGATGGTAGCACTTGAGGACAGATTTGACAAGGTTGAGAAGTTCATCCAATAAATGGGAGACTCATCCAACAACCAAAGTCAAATCTTGAAGGCATTAGCAGCCCAAGAAGTAAGGCAAAATAATTTAGAACAATTTCTAAAAGGGCAAACAACTGCCGTACTTAACATGGAAGTACAACTTGGAGAAATTGCAAAGACAAATGTACAAAGAGCATCTGCCTCTCTCCCAAGTTCTACTAAGATAAATCCTCGCGGGTAAGTTAATGCAATCTCCTTAAGAAGTGGCAAGGAATTAGCTTCTCAAAAAGTCAAAGAGAAGGCTAAAGAAAGTAATATGGTGAGTCTAGAAAAAGATAAGGAGGAAGAAGTGCTGAAAGATAAAGTCCTGCAAGAAGAAGTTTATGTACCATCACCACCAATGGTGCCCATTCTGCCTTATCCTCAGAGGATAAAGCAAAAATCGGGGATGGATGAGAAATTTCTCCGTTGCATGGAGAAAATGAAGAACGTACAAATAAGTATCTCTTTCTTAGAGATGCTAGATCAAGTTCCATACTACGCCAAGGTTTTAAAAGAAATCATAACTAAGAAGAGGAAATGGGAAGATAGAGAGACAATTACCCTTATGACGAATTGTAGCTCTCTAATCTCAAAAAATCTTCTGATGAAGCTAAAAGATCCGAGGAGTTTTACAATTCCCTGTTTCATTAGTGAAATTGAGTTTCTAAAATGTCTGTGTGATTTAGGCGCAACTATCAACTTGATGCCTTTGTTTACATTTCAAAAACTAGATTTGTGTGAAGTTAAGCCAACTTCTATGCTTCTCCAATTAGCAGACCAAACTATTAAGAAACTATTTGGTGTAGTTGAGGATGTCCTGGTGAAGATTGACAAGTTCATCTTCCCAGTTGACTTTGTGGTACTGGATTTCTCTGAGGACAAGAATTGTCCACTGATTTATGGTAGACCCTTCCTCAACATAGCACATGCATTGGTGGATGTGCATAATGGTAAATTGGTGCTACAAATTGGAGACGAGAAGGTTGAGTTTAACATGATAAGTGTTATGCGACATTCTCATGATAAAGGAATGTGCATGAAAATTGATGTGATAGATGAGTGTATCCTCGAGTTCTGCAAGGAAAATATCTCTAGTATTGAGGATAAAGAACTAGAGAAAGAAGAAGATGAGGATATTGTAGAAGAAGTAAAGGAGGAAATTGATAAGAAGGGTTTACTTGAGGAGCTTGAAATTCATCTGAAATATCAAACTCCACCCTCGATTGTGAAAGCTCCTTCCTTAGAACTAAAAGAGCTACCCTCGCATCTGAGATATGCATTCTTAATAGATAGAGGGAGATTACCGATTATTATATTGAATAAGCTCACTAAGGAAGAAGAAGAGAAAGTGCTCACAATTGTGAACAAACGGATTAAAGCCATTGCTTGGCAAATATCTGATATTAAGGGGATAAGCCTAAAAATTGTGATGTACCACATTCACATGGAGGATGGAGCAAGGCCAAGAGTAGACTGACAAAGGAGACTTTATCCTAACATGAAGGAGGTTGTTAAGAAGGAAGTGATAAAACTCCTCGAAGTGGGAATTATCTATCCGATCTCAAATAGTAAATGGGTTAGTCCAATCTATTGCGTTCTCAAGAAAGGGCGAATGATAGTTGTGATCAACGAGGAAGGGGAGCTCATTCCGACAAGAACTATGACCGGATGGAGAGTGTGCGTTGATTATCATAAATTAAATAATGCCACATGGAAAGATCATTTTCCACTCCCTTTCATTGATCAAATGTTGGAAAGGATTACGGGGTATTCTTATTATTGCTTTTTGGACAGGTACTCTGGGTACAACCAAATTGCAATATACCCCAGAGATCAAGAGAAGATATCTTTTACATGTCCCTTCAGTATTTTTGCATATCGCAGAATACCTTTTGGATTAAGTTGTGCCTCAGCAACGTTTCAACGTTGCATGGAGTCGATCTTCTGGAAAATGAACAAGAAGATTATGGAAATCTTCATGGATGACTTCTCTATTTTTGGAGACTCATTTGATCATTATCTTGACAACCTATACAAGGTATTGAAAAGATGTGAGGAAAAGAATCTTGTGCTCAATTGGGAAAAATGTCATTTTATGGTAGACGAAGGGATAGTCCTTAGACATAAGATTTCTAGAGCTGGTATGGAAGTAGATAGAGCTAAGACAGAAGCGATAGAGAAAATGGATGTACCAACCATAGTTAAAGGAGTTAAAGCATTTCTGGGTCATGCCAGATTTTACAGAAGATTCATCAAGAACTTCTCTCTAATTGATAAGCCTCTAACAAATTTGCTAGTTAAGGATGCATCCTTCAACTTTGACGAGCACTGCCTTAAGGCATTTGACACTCTCAAGAAAGTTCTTATCACAGCTCCCGTGATTTCATCACTAGATTGGAAACTTCTATTTGAATTAATGTATGATACAAGTGATCTCGCTTTGGGTTGTGTGCTTGGACAGAAGAAAGAGGGAAAGCTCCATGTCATCTACTATGCTAGTAAAGTACTGGTAGGAGCTCAACTCAATTATATAACCACAAAGAAGGAGATGATTGCAGTTGTTTACGCATGTGACAAATTCAGACCGTACTTGCTTAGTTCGAAGGTCATAATTTACACTGATCATTCAACTTTGAGATATCTTTTCTCAAAGCAAGATGCCAAACCTCGCTTGATGCACTTGATTTTGTTACTCTAAGAATTTGACTTGTCCATTAAGGACAAGAAAGGAGCAGAAAATGTTGTCGCAGATCATCTCTCTAGATTAGAGAAAAGCGACAGTATGAAGATCGAAGGGAATATTCAAGAAGAGTTTCCGGATGAAACTCTTATGATAATAAGTAGAGTAGAAGCTCACTGGTATGCGGACTATGCCAACTTTTTAGTTGGAGGAATTATTCCTCCAGATCTGAGTTATCCCCTAAGGAAAAAATTTCTACAGGATGTTCGGATATATGTTTGGGATGATCCTTACCTCTTTAAGAGGTGCAATGATGGGATTCTTCGACATTGCATTGCTAGTTGGGAAGTAGCAAATATTTTAGAGCAATGCCATAATGCACCTTACTCAGATCATTATGGAGCTTCAAGAACTGCATCTCGAGTCTTCGAATGCAGATTCTATTGGCCTTTCATCTTCAAGAATGCATGTAGTTATGTTGAGCAGTGTGACAGCTGCCAAAGAACGGGAAACATCTCAAAGAGGAATAAGATACCATTATCTGGAATTTTAGAGATTGAAGTCTTTGACGTTTGGGGATTGGACATCCTGGGTCCTTTCCCAACATCACATGGCAACAAGTATATCTTGGTAGGAGTAGGCTACGTTTCAAAGTGGGTAGAAGCTCTGGCATCACCAACAAATGAGGCTAGAGTAGTTATCCGATTTCTTAAGAAGCTTGATGAGGGGAGTTTTCACTTCCCTATTGCAATAATAGTGAAGTAGAGTGTCGAACCATAGGGAACTAGTTTTAAGCCATCCTTTCGGTTAGCTAGCTAGTCTAGGACAACATATAGGATAGATTGAACAAAACATAGCATCTAAACATGCTAAAAAGGGAAAGAGTGGGCATGGTGCCTCTTGACAATGTATATAACCAAACGATTAAGGGAATTTGGTAAGTGCGTGTTATGATCCGAGTGTGTCGAAGGTAACTAGTCTACACTCTTGTGCTAGAATGGACTAAATTGATCCTAAACCAAGCTTAGAATGGCAAGATGTTCTTTCAACCCTAAAAGCAAACTAAACTTAGTTAAGGACAAATTATACATATCACTTAGTGGACAATTAATTACCAAAGAAGATCTCTCTCTCACAAGGCAACTAATCATCTAGTTAATTTGTCCGTTAATCCTATCTCCTCTCAGTCTCAAGAATTAACTAAGTTCATTGTCTAGGTGGCCAATCCAGATTAAGCTTTAACCTAGGTGTTTCACAAAAATTTTATCACAGCCAATTAATCTTAAACCAATGTCAGAGACTAGAACTAATAGTGATCATAATCTAGGTGAATCCATGATTAAGCATTAAGCTCATTAACTAGAACATATTCCTTAGCATTTTTATCCCCTAAACCAGTAGCTACATGCAAGGTTTCAAGGCATCACACCCACTTAACAACTACTTACACAAATCAACAATATAACAAAACATACTTATTATACAAAACAAGTAAAGCAAGAACATAAAAGAGAGGATAAAGAAAGCTCAAGATGATCTTCAAGCCTCTTCCAAGCTCCCCTCACGTTCAGCCTCCTTGCCTAGAGAGAGAGAGAGAGTTCCTCCTTACATTTTGTCCACTCTTACACTTAGACTAAAAACTACTACTTATTACAATCCAAAGTTGCCAAATAGTAAAAGTTGATAATTAATAACATTAAGGAAAAATTACCCTCAGGCCCCTCGAGTTTGCGAAAATTCGTGTTTGCGAAAATTCGTGTTTTAGCCCTCCTATTTTTTTTTATTATCATTCAACCATTGAATCTTGTCAAAAGTGTATAATTTAGCCCCTGTCGCCAGAATCCAGCAATTTCTCCGGCGAAATGGCACCTAAGATTACTAAAATACCCTTTTCCTTTAAAAAGTAAAAAATAAATTGAAACACAATAATAATTCGTATTAAGCTAAAATTTTTAATGATGCATCCTAAAAATATACATGATTTACGTAAAATATTTCAGAAATTTGGAGACACAGAAGTATTGTTTTTTTATTTTCCAACGTGCCAAAATGTTGTAAAATCATATAAAATGGAAAAATTGTCTAATTGGGCTGAAACTTGTCCCATGTGTTCTTAAGCATATTTAGTGAATTTAGGACCTAAAACTTGTTCTATGTGTCCTTTAGCATCTTTACTAAAGACTCCATCTTTAGTAAAAAAATAAATTAAAACTCTATATTTTTAGTATCCGTAGACTTTTTCAAAATTGACTCATGAGAATCCAGACTCTTTGATTCCTAAATTCATTAAATATGCTAAAAGACACATGGGACAAGTTTCAGCCCAATTAAACAAATTTTCTATTTTACATGATTTTACAAAATGTTGGCACGTTGGAAAATAAAACAAATACTTTTGTACCTCAAAAATTTCTGAAATATTTTACGTAAATCTTGTATATTTTTAGGATGCTTTATGAAAAATTCAGCTCAATACGAATTACGATTGTGTTTCAATTTATTTTTCTACTTTTTAAAGGAAAAGGGTAATTGTGTAATCTTAGGTGCCATTTTGCTGGAGAAATTGCCGGATTCCGGCGACAGGGGCTAAATTATACACTTTTGAAAAGATTCAAGGGTTGAATGATAAGGGGGGCTAAAACACGAATTTTTGCAAACTCGAGGGGCCTGAGGGTAATTTTCCCTAACATTAATGTTCAACCACCCTTCCAAAATGTCTCCCATTCATGTTTTCCACCATCACAAAAGGCTAAATCCCGAGGGCCTAGGCCCCCCAAGTGTTTGCCATCCAATTGAGCAAGTGGGTTGGCCTAATTCTGTCTCTAACAGGGGTTGGCGCATGCCATATGCCATTGGTGCACGCCATGTTGAAGGAAATTCATCGCCAACTGCAAAGGTATCCACCATTATTGAGATTTGGACCTCTTAGACTCCAAATTTGAAGAAGCCTATTAGAGACAAAGTTGTAGCCCCAGATGTCTTCTTTCCAACGACATTATATGCAAAAATTATCATCATTTTATTCGTAAGAGGTCAGGTCTGGCGTACGCAAGCAACCACGTTGCTCATTTTTTAGCTTTGATGGCGTGTGCCATTCTCCATTAGCATGCGCCATGCTCTGCAAATTTGCCATTCTTGCCTTTGTATGCTCCCTTTTGGCCACACCTTTGTGCATTTGGTCGAGCATCCTCTATTTCTTCTCATATAAGCTCCTAAAAACAAGAAAACACAATAAAAAACAAAAGACAACACAAAAAGACATAAAATACGAAATCAAACATTTAGACAACGAAAACATAATAAATCAACTAAAAGCAAAGGTAAAACTATACTAAAACATACACAAATAATGAGTGTTTTTGACACTCAACAAAGCTCTTCTCGAGATTTAGAGTGCCGCGAGCGATAATCAACAATGGTGTGTCATACTTCTGCAATAAGCAATTTGAAGTCCTGCTAACGAGATATGGGGTAATGCACAAGGTGGCGACACCTTATCATCCCCAAACTAGCAGACAGGTTAAGCTTTCTAATCGAGAGCTCATGAAAATCTTGGAAAAGACGGTCGGAACAGCAAGGAAGGATTAGTCGAACAAGCTCGATGATGCCTTATGGGCTTATTGCACGGCATTTAGGACACCTATAAGAATGTCGCCGTATAGGTATGTTTATGGCAAAGCATGCCATCTTCCAGTAGAGCTTGACCATTATGCATTTTGGGCCATTAAAACTCTTAATTATGATTATAAAAAGGCCGGAGAGTGCAGAATCCTCCAAATTGAAGAGTTGGATGAAATGCATGACTTGGCATTCGAAAGCTCAAGACTTTACAAGGAAAGAACAAAAAGAAGACATGATGCTGATATTATCAAGAAAGATTTTAAGGAGGGGCAACATACTCTTCTCTATAACTCGCAATTAAGACTCTTCCCGGGGAAGCTCAAATCCAAGTGGAATGGCCCGTACCAAATTGTTAAAGTGTTCCATTTCGGAGCACTTGATTTGAAAAATAGCAACGGGATAGTCTTTTAAGTCAATGGCCAACGATGCAAAATCTTTATTGGAGGGGGCGATATTAATCGAGATGCGGAGGTGCAATCGATTAATATGCCATCCAGTACGTAAACAAAAGGGAAAGAGTAAGGCTATTTTACCTGCAGAGAATAAAGAACAGGATGTTTTGCGCTAAGTATATTCGTTTAGTTAGTGTTTTAATTTCGAGGAAGATCCCAATCAACATTTGTCTTATTATTCTCCGTCGAGCATGAGAGACCTTGAGAATTGAGAGACGAGAATAAAATTTTTTAAGACACTCTAGAGGAACTTCAAAGAGTGCCTACAAGAGAAGAATGAAGAGATTTAGATTTTGTCCAAGGTGCAGAAAATTAGAACATGACATAAACTGTAGCAAGAATAGCACTAACTCACAAAATGAGCGTACCGTGCTACTACGTCACGATCCTATTAGGCTTAAAGCTAAAAAGGTTGCACGAAGAGGTAGTTCGTCATGGTACGCCATTCGTGAGTTGTGTGACTTGCAAAAGTCAAAGTTGCACCTTTGACCCATGTTGATGGGACGTCTAGTTTTCAAGCTTTCCAGGAATGCGGCGTTAATAAAAGCCAAAAAAATTAGATTAGCATGTTTGTTTCTTTTGTGTGATCTTTTAGTTATTGTTTATATATGTAGTATGTCAGTTTTGGAGGTTTGTACATATCTAGCACACACCAAAGGATATGGCGTACGCTAGGTTGTGCGAAAAAGAGAAAGCTGGCGTACGCCAGATTTGGGCAGAATCGACTATAAAGCTCTCGGGCATGCGTCATTCATCTAAAAATTTAAAACCAACATTCTCCCACCACCAAAAACTTCAAATCCGACTGAGCCCAATCATTCCCAACCAATTACCCATATTATCCAACACCCGAAACACGTTTCTTGATGGCGGATGATGCAGGATCTAGCTAGATTTGCCATGGAGAATGGAGGAAGTGCACAAGAAACCCTTCGTTTTCTCCACCTGGTTCTCTTCCTCAAGACATCTGTGACTGCTACAACGCTCCCTTCGCAATCTTCCATGATTGGGAGGGAGAGAGGTATCAAAAATTTTCACGACTCAGTGCCCTTAGTCATTTTACAATCAATTGGAATGATATGCAGATACTAGGGGTAGATAGACAACTGAGGTCAGCTTTTAGGAAGTTAGGGTGGAGGTACTTTGAGAATAGGGAGATATTGGCTAGGCAAAAACTGGTTTTAGAGTTCTATTGCATGTTGCAGGTTTTGACTAATAGACGATCATTTATTGCATTTGTATTTGACACTGACTTTAGCATGGATGAGATTGAGTTTAACGACTTATTTAGCCTTAAGGTTGGACCAGGTGCATTAGACTTCACTCCTACGAGTCAGGCCCATCAGGCATGGCACGAGATTACGGGTTTTAAGAGATATAAGTCGGGGAGGTGTCACAACCTAAACTGAGGTCGATGACCGATGCTAGACTGTGCGATATTTCAACAACACAAATACAGCCCTAGCAAGCCTCAAACCATCATACAACATTCAAAATGATCTCATAACAAATAAAACAAAGCGGAAGACAAATTTACAAATGGAATCATCTTACATGTCTTATCAACATACAAAATCAAACCGAATTAATTTACAAACCAAAATCCACAAACATCTCCCAAAAGTTCTATTACTACGGAGCTACTATACAGAAGGAGATCACGACATGATCCGGAGACCTCAAAAGTAGCCCTCAAACAAAGAAGTAGGGCCTGAACTATGGACTCCAAAACTCAACGAACTAAGGTCTCTCAGAACCTGAGATAGAATAGTAAGAAGTAAGTGTCCGAAGGCACTTAGCAAGGGAATAGAACATAATATATTAGTTATGATTAATATATGCATGCAACAAAACTCAACCATGCTCGACTTCACTCAAATCAAAATGCGTGATCATCAAATGCTATTACCAAACACAAATATCAACATGCACACACACACAGACACAGAGAGCTATGAATAGGTTTTGTATTGCCTCTTCCTCTTACTGCTAGGGATATCCAAATGGCCAAACAGATCTCTATTTCAGAAACAATAGAAACTAGTGCACAAATGTAAACCGGCCAAAGCTTACAAATGTACTCTAGTGATACTCCTAAAACTATGATCTCATAGACTAACATCCTCGGTTAGTACAGGAAAGCCTATTCATTTCTCTCACAAAAACACATATCATATCAGACAAATGACCCAACGGTCCAGAATCACATCCATCACACATGGACATGCCACACATATCAAATCAGCTCGAGGCTGTTCACAAACATCACATGCCTCACAACACAATCACCAATATGTCCAACCGTATCATGGACTAAACCATATGCATGTGACGCACACAATTAGGCTCTGAAACAAACATATATCAAACAAAACCAAATTTATCATGTGCTATCCTCTTACTCAGATAAACAGCGTCAATTTCCAAATCCAATGCTCCTTCCACACGAAGTTCCTTCAACGTCGAACAATAATCCAAAATCACATAATAAGGTTAATCCTTGGTTTCCAAAACCAATTCACCTGATATACTTCAAAACGATCAACTTAGGTGCATTCGTAAGTCGTTGTCGCAAATCATTCAACCATAATCAAATAACTCAAATCCTTCATTCACTTGATTCCATATCAAACATCCACACATATATATTCTGTATACAGTTCACTCATGCTCAGAATGCATACGACAATCTAATTTTGCCAATCGAACATCAACGAAGCTCATCGCAAGTCCCGTCACAAACAATCATTAAAAATTACTCAAACATACTATACCAAGCCCAAACATCACTTCAACACAACCCTCCTGTATATACTCAACATCTCAGAATCAACAATTAACCTCAGAATCCAAAAATAACCAACTTATCAAACCCAACTTTCAAACTTGCTCAGCTGTGAACTCAGCTAGACTCTCTGAACTTCAAAGGCATGCACAAGACGTTTCCCTCAACTAAATCTATCATATGATACATATTCAGAAAGCTCATAAAGTGTACTACAATAGGCTTCACAACTACCAAGTCCAATTCGTAGGTTAAGTTCATGTACCAGGTCGATCTTCTTTGCGTCGCTCTGCTGACTACCTCAGCGATGACCAAGCTGTTCAAAATAGATTTCCCGTTGATTCCTTGATCCAATTAACACATGGTTTTCAGCACTAGAAACCTCTTTGTCCTCTACAACTTTCTTGACAATTAGAAAGTCTGAATCGGAAGAAAGAGTCACTTACCAAGCCAATACTTTTTGACTTGCCTGCTTGTTCCTCTTTCCTCAACTCTCTATTCTTTTTCTCTGTTTTCAGTTTGTGGCTGACCAAATGAGCTTCCCACCTCTTCTATACCCTTCCTGAGTGCTAGAGGTAAGTAGGTGAGTCATTTTCGAGCCCTTCTTTACCTCCTTTTTACTTTTAACTTAGGTAAGTTTTGGTCCAAGTAACTTGATGGTCCAATCACAATCTAGCAACTTTGAGCTCGTTTTTCACCAACTTCCTTACATTTCGGACCAAACTATGACTATGTTGTAGCATATTGTGTCTAGTTTTTAAATTGTACTCACTTGCAATTTTTGGAGCAAAAATGAAGAAGTTATGGCCATTTAAGTAAGTAAAGGTCAATCTGCCCAAGAATTGACCAACTACATCTACGAACTTCTGAAATTCATTGCGACAACTTGATCGAACTTGAACCAACACGCTAAGTGAACCCAAGGACACTTAAACACACTTCCGAAACTCATCCCCCAAGTACGTAGCATAATGCACAATCGACCGACCACTCTTGAGGTTATCACAGGAGGGTGCCTAATGTGCTGACTAGAGAACCATATTTAGGCATCCTCCATCGCTTTATAACTCTCACCATTAGTGATCAATAGGAAGAGTCTAAAGTCTTCCGATCTCAGCTTTATGCCATTGACTGCCTACGCCATGATGTTCCTTTTAGCACCTTTGCTATGATCATTGACTACTTTGCTAGATCCATTAGCGATAAGGAGCATAGGTATCTGTACTTAGGTCATATTATTTCCATCATTGCACGTCACCATTTTTCTAAGCAGTTTACAAATTTTTGTGAAATGATTTTGGAGCTGGTGCCTCTCGATATCGAGAAGCTCCACATGAGCAAACTGATCAAGAAGACAATGATCGATGGAGTATAGGTTGTTGAGTACAAGCCTTGGGAGGAGAGATAGGCAGTTCAGTTATGCCTTGGGGCACCAGGAAGGGTGCCAGCACAGAGAGAGGAGTAGCAGGAGCCCAGCCATCATGATGAGGCCAGACTGAGTCATTGAGCTCCTGACACACAAGGAGATATGGATTATTTATGTGACCAGTTGGCTGTGATGCAAGTACAGCTACAGGGTCACAAACATGAGCATTACAAGCAGTAGCGAGCACATGCCGAGTGGATGCGCACTAGGGCAGAGAACTTCAGTAGCGACTTTGTATTCCCACCACCACTTCCTCCAGCTTCTGATGATTGACAGGGAGCTCTTCTTTACTTCTTTACTTTTTACTTTTTTTTAGTTTTTCTTGTGTTTTTGTTTTGTTTATTTACTTTTATGTATTTTGACTCTATTTTTTTTTGAGTTCTTGTAACTCATTTAATGATTGTGTTATGCTACTGTAAGGTGATCCTATTAGGCTTAAAGCCAAAAAGGTCACAAGAAGGTAGTCTACATAACAAGTCATTAGTGAGTTAATGTGTTGCATGTTTATTTATGTCTATGCATGTTTTGTTTAGGTGTTTATCAGTATCTTAGACACCTTGAGGATAATATATCTTTCAAGTATGGGGAGGGTTCCTTCTAGGAATCTTCCTTTTAGGTTATTTAGTATGTTAGTACGTTAGGTTATTTTGTTTAGGTTTAGACTTGGCATGAATTTTTCAAAAATTTGATCCCCCTCAAAAGTTTTCAACTTGTGTTAGAATTTTATCATTCTCTTAGTTAGGAATTTAATTCAAGCACAAAGCCTAATAATTGGTAGAAATCTCGCACTCTATTGTTTAGATTAGTGGTTTCACTATGTAGACTAGACTAGAGGGTTGATGAGTGAACCTTGTGAGTATTTGAGTCAAAGGAAGAGACATCCGTCTCTATATTTTTCATGAGGTGCATACTATGTCAGTTGATCGAGGTATCCTACTATTACTTATCATAGTCTAGGTTGCGTGGAAGTTAGTGAAAGGACGGGGGCATTCTTTGATATTGAGTCTGGAGCTTTAGAGACAAAATCCCTTATATATCCATTGCTTAAACCATTTGAGTCGAGTCTTTTTCTTGATCTTAGATTAGGAAGCTGACTATAAACCTTAAATCATCCATCTTCCCTACCTTTGATCATCCGATTCGAGGACTTATAGGTTTGCATGTGTATTGAGTTTAGTTGGTAGCTTTGGTTTATTTTGGGTTATGTTCATTGGGATGTTGTAGTTATGGCCGTGTTAGAAGCCGAGTCTTTGCCTAGAATGTGCTAAGTATGTAAGTTTGTAAAAGAAATGAAAAAGAATGTGATATTGAATAAGGCATGTGGTTTAAGTAAGGCTTGTGCTTCGCGGTCTTAGAAAATTGGGATATTTGGGGAGTGTGCTTATTTATGTTATATATGTGAGGACGTTTAGATTAGACAAGTGATTAGTTATATTTGTGACATGTCCTCAGATTGGGTGGTTTAGCCACTATCCACATATTTTACCTCACCTTTACCTTAAGCCCCATTACAACCCGATGAAAAGACCCCCCAATCATTAGCAACCATTGCGACTTTTAGATAACACTGAGTAGGACGTAGGATGCTTTGAGTATATTGACCTATATGTGAGTGATAGGAAGTTGACCATACAGATTATATGAGTGAAACACTTTTCTATCCTCGTGAGCTCAACCTTCTAGCATCTTTTATGTAGAGTTAACACTTGTTTAAACAATGAGTGCTAAGGTGCCTACTAGTTTGTTGTACTTTATGTTATGGATTGATGAACTAACTTAGATTATGATTTGATTGTAATGCGAGCTACTATTTTTGAGGGAAGTTAACTGTTGATCCATTCATGCCATATCTTTACCTTGTTATGTGTTTGTTTATTCTTATTTGATTTTTATTTAGGTTGTTGTCCGCATTTTGAATTTTTGCTTGGGGACCAGCAAAGATTCAAGTGTGGGGGTGTGATGAGTGTCAAAAACACTCATTATTTGTGTCATTTTAGTAGATCGTTCTTAGTGTTTTAGGTTGATTTAGTTATGTTTTAGTTGTCATAGTGCTAGTTTTCGTTCAATGTATGTTTATATTGAGTTTATAGTTTTTCATTAATTTTGCTTATTTTTAGGAGCATATTTGAAGAGAATTGGAGGACGATCGAGCGGACACGTGAAGCCAAGGACGAGAGGAAAGTCATGAAGCCAAGGATTGCAATGCACGATTATCTAGTGCATGCCAAGCATACATGTGCACGCCAAGTAGCCGTTACTCGAATGACAGTTCAATCAGACAACCATTTGCACTCGGAGAAGCAAAAATGCAAAGGCTGGCGCACGCCAGATGCATCTGGCATACGCCACACCAGATGGACAGAGTGTTGGACAAACAAAGTTGAGACTTGACAAGGGCGGTTTAGAGCTCTGTGAAGGAAGGGGACAAGTTGGCAGACCACTTTTTAGATATTTTGGGTTAGATATTTTAGTAGATAAGTTAGATTAGATATTTAGTTTACTATTCTATTAGTTAGTTAATATATAAGCTAGTTTTGCTTTGTAAAAAAAGAGAGACAAAGTGGACCACAAAAAGAGACGAAGTGGACCACAAAAGAGACCATAATTGTGGACCAAAAAAGATATAAATATTGGTTTTTGGTTGAAGAATGTGGACTTGAAGTAGGGAGCTTGGATTCTTGATAAGTCTCCATTCCTTTCTCCTTTTATCTATGTTTATGCCTATTATGTCAAATATAAGTATGTGTGAGTAGTTGTATGAGTTTAATGCCTTGTTACCTTTGATGTAGCCACTGATATGAGTTGTGTATATTCATGAATGTGTTCTTATCAACATGCTTGATCCTATTTCTTAGACTTGCTTGATCACCAAGCCTTAGTAGCTAGTCAAAACTTGAGACCGAAAGGAGATAGAATTAATGGATAGGTTGATTCGATGATTAGTACTCTTGCTAGGAGATAAATCTCCTTGGTAACCTACTGATTTTCCTTGGAGTGGAGCTTATAGTTGGTGTTTAACTTAGTTTAGTTGGTTGGTAGGGTCGAAAGAACATATTTAACCTTCTAATCTTGGTTAAGTAGCAATTTAGACTGATCATGCACGAAAGTGTGGTTGAGGTTGCCTTTGATTCACTCGGACCACATCACATACACTCAAATCCCTCTTTATCTTATGGTTATGTTGCTTGTTTAGGCACCTTGCTTATTATTAGTTCTTAAGTTGTTAATATTTTGTTTTATAATATATCTATCTTTGTGTTAGAATTTGTTAGCTTTATATTTGTGCTTTAGAGTTTAGATCACTTGTGTAAACAACGAAACTTCATAACTTGATGATCCTAGTTAAGTAAGTAAACCTTTGAGTAGTCAAAAACCTCAGTCTCTGTGGATTGACAAAACCTGTACTTACTCATTGTTGCAATCTACTGCAAGTCTGCTAATAACTTGGCATGCACCAGCCTAGTTGGCGCACGCTAAAAACCTCAGTCTCTGTGGATTGACAAAACCTTTGAGAGCTTTTGGCTTGCACCTTGTATAGTTGGCGGGAGTCAGAGTTCAAGATAGTGAAAGGTTGATAAGCTGGCGCATGCCACCCTTAGTTGGTGTACGCCAGAAGATACGAACAGACGACTAGTCATCCAGTTTTAGGTAGATTTGATGACGTAGGATGTTTTCTAATGCATGGAAAATGCACGAAAGAGCTTGATTTACTCACGAATAAGCTATTGGTCCAATTTAATTAACAAGCTGATGGTCCAATTAATTACAAATTGTTGGTCCATTTGATGAAGGGAATGCAAGACAAAGGAATAAGATGTATGCATGGTGCACAAGGCAGCTAGTTTGCTTGATGGCTAGCTGGAGTTTATTATTGACGCATTAAATAAGCTACTTTAAGAGTTAGCATTAGTTGGACGTTGTTTTCTTTCCTTAGCAGCTCAATGATCACGTTTTAATGCTTGCTATTATATGTGTAATAAGTGAGGAAAGGAGGACGTTTGTAACAGCCTAATAAGGCTTAACTCATGCATTAATTTCTGTTGCTTGATGTACGCCATTTTCCTATAAAAGGGGAATTTCGAAATGAATAAAAATCAGAACAGAATATTATGAATTGAATTGAGAGTGTTATCTCGTGAATTACCTTGGTGTAATTATTAAAGCATGGATTTGCTTTGTTTTATGCATGGACTTGCATACTGAGCATGGACTCGCTTGAACCCGTACGTGGACTCGTACAAACTTATCCATTTATTTTCCTATCCATTTAGTTCGTACCATTTCATCCATCCATCATTACCTTGTGGCTAGGAGCACACATGTAAAGAGGAGCCAAAGGCCAAGCAGGTCGAGCTGTGGTTGGATGAACCAAACTAGAATGGGTTCAAAGAGAACACGCCTCATATATGGCATGCTACGAAAATGGTGAACGTGTAAGAGGTTTTTCCTAAAACCGTGCGGCGTGTCACAAAGAAAATTGGCGAATTTCGTGATCTTATTGTTAAAGATCCTAGGCCGTTACATGTTGAGAAGTCCAAGAGTTTCGCCGATCGCGCAAAGAAGAACCCGACTTACATACACCTACAGTTCACCATGTTGAGCTCAAAATATTTGTTCTGCTGGCAGGGGTGTTTTAGAGGAGAACGTGGAGGCTGTGATTCCAGAGTTCGTGGACATGGAGTACGCACTGAAGACGTTCATGAAGAAGTCCTACATGTTCCTAGACATGCTACAAAGGAGATCAAACAAGTACGAGTTGAGGATTATTTCAAAAGTGTTTACGTAAAGATAAAGCAATCTTCTTATGTGAAAATGAAGTATGGCAAAAGATGAAGAAGAAACGTTCACCCAATCGTTATTCTGGATCAGAAGAGACTCCTAATTTAGACAAGAATCTGGATAAGTTGGATGTTCCAACAAATTATCCAAAAGCAACCACCAAGACGAGAGTTGTCCCTGAAAATTCGCAAAGGAAAAGCCAAGAAGTTGAGTCCGAACCAAACTCTAAGCTGCGTTGTTATAGGTGTAACCAGATTGGTCATATCGCTAAAGATTGTCCGAAGAGGAAGACTAATCAATTGGTTGAACGTGAAGACAAGAAGGAAGAGAGCTTTGTTACGTTTGTCTGTTTATGACGTGATTTTGTGCCAAAGTCTGTTGGGATGTCCTTTAGAGGTTAACAACATGTCATTGCATCGTGACAAAGAAAGCACAAACGACAAGAAGAAAGGACCAAAACAACCTGCTAAGCCAAAGCATGCAAAGATCAAACCAAGCAATGTCGTGCGTGCTACGAAATTGTACCCTCAGAAGTATCCCACTATAATTGTTCACAAGAGCGGCACTTCCAAAGTTGTCGCGGATGTTTTAAGTCCAAGGTAGATTCTACTTGCTAAATTTCGTGGAGATGCCCAGCCATACAACTATCAAATCGGGATGAGTTATTTTCTTAAGGAGGGGAGGATGACGTAGGATGTTATCTAATGCATGGAAAATGCATGAAAGAGCTTGATCTACTCACGAATAAGCTACTGGTCCAATTTAATTAACAAGCTGATGGTCCAATTAATTATGAATTGTTGGTCCATTTGATGAAGGGAATGCAAGACAAAGGAATAAGATATATGCATGGTGCACATGGGAGCTAGTTCGCTTGATGGCTAGCTGGAGTTTATTATTGATGCATTAAATAAGCTACTTTAAGAGTTAGCATTAGTTGGACGTTGTTTTCTTTCCTTAGCAGCTCAATGATCATGTTTTAATGCTTGCCATTATATGTGTAATAAGTGAGGAAAGGAGGACGTTTGTAACAGCCTAAAAAGGCTTAACTCATGCATTAATTTATGTTGCTTGATGTACGCCCTTTTCCTTTAAAAGGGGAATTTCGAAATGAATAAAAATCAGAACAGAATATTATGAATTGAATTGAGAGTGTTATCTCGTGAATTTTGTTTTATGCATGGACTTGCATACTGAGCGTGGACTCGCTTGAACGCGTACGTGGACTCGTACAAACCTATCCATTTATTTTCCTATCCATTTAGTTCGTACCATTTCATCCATCCAAACCCTCAATCACACCATAATTTGTGTGTTCTTATGTTCATTTGGTCAAATTCCCTATTAGTTTCATTCGAACAACACCACTTTGATCTAGTTCCTTCCACTGCCTATGTCATTTGAAGTAGAGTCGAGCTTTTAAAAGGATGGCTTGCACGAAGTGATCAATATGCGACTTCATGCGCAATAGTCAAAAGCATGGACTCGTAGTCCCTCTTCTACATACATGCCTCGAACAATCCGAGACATGTAGTGATCTTCTCAATAACAAAAATCATGGATAGTGGATGGCGGACATGGCAAATGCACTAAATACTAAAAACAAATACAGATATGTGGATGGCAGTATACAGCAACCTGCGTCAGACTCACAAGAATTTTTTTCTTTGGATGAGGTGCATCGGGATGGTAAAGGGTTAGCTAAAGAGTGGGATGGAGAGGACATATGCTCAAGCATGCTCTATGCAAGGATGGTATCTGAGATCTAGCTCAACCTCGAGGAGTACTCGATGTCATCTTATTATACCAAACTAAGAGCATTATGGGATGAGATGTAGGCTATTAATCCCTTGTCGAAGTGTACGTGCAGAAAGTTCATGTGTCATGTACATAAGCAAATGTCTTACATGCGAGAAGGAGTACTTGTTCAATTTTCTGATGGGTCTGGACGAAGCATTCAGAGTAGTGAAAACTCAAATTTTAAGTACCATACCGACACTTGCACTTGGACGGCTTATCACTTGGTTGTGGAGGATGAGTAACAACAAAACTTATCAAGTTAGCAACATCAAATAGCGAAAGGACAATCTGAGATATGAGCACTATGGGAAGAACAGTCATAGCAAAGACCAATGAACTTATTACTTATCCACCAAGTGAAGTCAGCGGGATGGACTAATGAAGCAAGTTTGGTTCATCTTAATAAGCTGGAAGTAGACCAAGGGCAGCCCAAGTGTCATAAGAGGTCAGATCTATGCCGGGGTTGACCAAGGAGCAGTATGCAAACTTGTTGAAGTTTTTCAATTGTGGAGATACAACCAAACATCAAGATATGAACACTGAAATCATAATCAACATGGCAGGTAAGTCACTACGTCCACAAGCATGAATAATTAACTTGGGAGCATCTGACTATATTGTCTTTGACTCAAGTTTATTTAAGAATGACTTTTTGAAAGTCGATCACAAGCCAGTGTTAATTCTCAATTGGGATAAAATCCCAGTTAATGGAGTAGGGATAGTGGAGTTGTCAAATAACCTAAAACTAGAGAGTGTTCTTTTCATACCAGATTTTAAATGCAATTTAATCTCAGTGAGCCATTTGATGAAGGACCTCAATTACATGCTAACATTCTTTAATGATCATTGTGTTATACAAGACTTACTTACGAGGAGCCCGATTGGTCAGAGTGGCATTGTGAGGGACTTACTATTTCGATCAAGTACAAGATAGAGGGGTGGTAATAAAGGTACAAGGGTATGCGACTCACGGATATGGCATAAGCATCTGGGACATCCGACTAGAGAGTAGATGGTGCAAATTTATTTTATGAAAAATAAGCTAATGACAAAGGATTTCTTATTTTGTGACTCATGTTTGCGAGCTAAGCAAACAAGACTTCCTTTTGCAAGTAGTTCAATAAAGACCACTTTTCCTTTCAAGCTTATTCACTATGATATTTGGGGTCTATATCAGACCAACACTTTGATTGGTGCACATTTCTTTCTTACAATTATCGATGATTTTAGCAGGGGCACATGGGAATTTTTTTATGAGACAAAAATTTGAAGTTGGAGGGATTCTACAAAAATACCATGCGCACATCGAGAGACAATTTGGTGTTAAGATTAAACTTGTTCAAAGTGACAATGGAGTGAAATTTAAGTCGCAAGAAATGATGAGGTTCTATGGAGACACGTGTATAATGCTACGGACATCTTATGTTAACATGCCTCAACAAAACGGCATTGTTGAATGCAAATACTGTTACATTCTGGAAACTACTCGAGCATTACAATTTTAGGCGAGCTTTCCAATTGAGTTCTGGGGAGAATCTGTCTTAATGGCCATTTATCTGATAAATAGACTGCCTTCAACAGCTATTAGGCACAAGATGCTATACAAAGTGATTTTTAGGAAGCCAGCCGATTATAGTCATCTATGTAGTTTTGGTTGCCTGGTTTATGTGCACCAACACACCACTAATAAGTTTGATGGAAGGGGGAGAAGATGTGTCTTCTTGGGATATCCAACAAACTAGAAAGGATATAGAGTATATGATTTATCAACTCAAAAGATATTCACAAGTTGCGACATGCTGTTTTTTGAAGATGACTATACATTTGCCAAACAGTAGTCCAAAATGGTGTTAGTTGATGCGGACAAAAATAGAGAAGTCATTTATGAGGATGAGGAAGATGTGTATAGAGAGGATCAAACTGTTGACCAAAAGATGATGGAAAGAAGCTCAGTTGAGTTATAAGAGGGGGCAGCTTTGGAAGAGGTTGAGCGAGAGGGGGAGACGATCAAGATGATGATGGAAGGTCCTACAAAAATGGACATGTTGCATAGACCTCAAAGAGATCGTCGGTTGCCTAAATATCTCAAAGACTTTGAGCTTGCATTACCACCCTCTATTGCCTCTTAAGAGCCAACACACCTATTGGGAAACTCTACCGTACATCCTTTATCTCACTTCATACGTTATAAGAATTTTATATGCTTAAAATTAAGTTTTCTTAGCGGTCATTACATCACATAATGAGCCGAGAGACTTTTACCAAGCAGCAAAATATGCACATTGGAGAGAAAAAATGAAGAGAGAAATAGAGGCTCTTGAATCCAATAGGATATGAAAGCTACAAACATTACCAAAGGGTAAAAGAGCAATTGACTTAAAGTGGGTCTACAAAGTAAAATTTAAGCCAAATAGAGAAGTAGAAAGATACAAGGCTATGCTGGTTGCTCGAGGTTTCATACAAATGGAAGGGATAGACTTTCAGGAGACATTTGTGCTAGTAGCAAAGTTAGTGATACCAAGGTGCCTATTGGCGATTACTGTAAAGAAAGGATGGTTGATTCACCAGCTAGACATGAATAATGCATTCCTCTACAGGGACCTTGAAGAGGAAGTGTACCTGAAGAATCCACAAGGATAAGTCAACCAGGGAGAAATAAGTATGCAAGTTATACAAGTCACTCTATGGTCTATGACAAGCTTCAAGAACTTGGTACAACAAACTTACAAGCACCTTGCTAGAAAGGGGATTCAAGCAGTCATGGGTAGATAGCACACTATTTCATAAAGATTATCTCGACATGCTGATGGTACTTGTGTATGTAGTCGACGTGATACTTGTTGGAACCAGTGGAGAGAAGATACGTAAAACAAAGAGATATTTGGATGAAAAGTTTGGAATTAAAGACATGGGTTCACTAAGATATTTCTTGGGTATTGAGGCATCGTCAACAGAGCAAGGACTTGTGCTTAGTCATTGTATGTATACATTGGATATACTGAAAGATTGTGGAAAGGAAGGGTGCAAGCTAGTGGCATTTCCCATGGAACAAAAACATAAGCTAGCGGCTAACAACAAAGATCATGTGGCCGACCGAAAGAGATATAGGAGGCTTATTGGTCGACTCAAGTAATGTTGTCATATGCCCAGATATAGCTTATGCAGTCAGAATTCTAAGTTAGTTCATCACATCTCTACAAGAAGCATACATGAAGGTAGTGGATAGGGTGGTTAAATACTTAAAGGGCATAGCTGGTCAAGGCATACTAATGTGGAAAGAAAGAGGAGAAGTACTAATGGCTGATTATGACACGGATTATGGTGGCTATCCTACCACAGGGAGATCACGCACAGGATACTACACAATGTTTGGAGGATCACCAATGCTTGGAGAAGTAAAAAGAAAGCAATGGTATTGCGTTTGTTAGAGCTATGGCAAGTAGTGTTAGTGAGTTGATATAGTTACGAAACCTATTTACTAAACTGGAGGCACCATAGAAAGGAGGCACAACTCTATACTGTGACAATGAAGTTGGTTTGCACGTAGGCAAGAATCTAGTTTTTCATAAGAGGACAAAGCACGTGGAGATTGACTATCATTATCATTTTATACAAGAACGGATATAGTCAAAGGAGGTAGTTCCATATAAAATATCCACAAATAAGTAACTACTTGACATCTTCATGAAAGTTCTTAGAAGAGATCGGTTCCACAAAATGTAAGGCAAGCTAGGTGTCATAAATATACACATGCCACCTTGAGGAAGAGTGTTGATGTGGACATATGTATAAAGTCAACTTGAGATGCTAATTAGTAAGGTGTCGAGTATGATTAAGAAACAATGTGTAGAGATCAAGTTAGAGTAGGAAACTAATATATTGTTAGAGGCATGAAGCCCTAACCCTAGCATAAGATCACTTGTATAAAAGGTGGACAACCTCTTTAATGAAAGTTTATGCAGTTTCTTTCATCAAATTCTTTAAAAATTTTGTGCATCAGTTAGTATCAAAATCCATGTTCATTTTTCTTATCCTTCGATATGGTTGATCACAGTTCATTTTTATAAAAAAACATAATAGAATAACATTTATGGTTTTTGTAAAAAAGTCCTGACCTGTCTAAGTCCAAACTACTAGACATCACCACCGCCTCTCTAGCAATCATCGATTGTCTCAATGTGAGGTCCAACCCAGCCCACCTCTATTTGTCATTGCTAGCTCAGTCTTTTTGGATCCAAAGAGAAGAGTATCGATCCAGCTAGGGGGAGAAGAGAAGATAGCCTGACCTATATTTACTCGAGTTAACATTTCATATAGTCGCCACCCAAGTCCTTGTATTCCTATCATGTCCCTACCATCTGTAGAGCAGATAGAGCTACACTTATTTTGTTGAGCTCATCTTCGAATGAGAGTGATAGCAAAGCATCTATCCAAACACTGCTCGCCCCTAGCATTGCCATAATTGTTGCTGTGAAGTTTGTTGGTCCATCCACTCATCTGACTAGATCAACTCCAACTGTCCAACAACCCAGCTATAACTGCACTCGCTAGAGTTGCATTTGTTGGTTGTCTCATTTGATTTTCCTCTTAATATCAAATTAGGGCTTTTCTGAATTAGGGAATGTTTAGTATTGAATTTGAGAACTAGAGAAATTTGAAAACTTTTTGGAAATTCTCTGGAGTTGTGAAGTGCTCAAGAATTCTCTAAAGATTTGTTTTTATTATTATAAAAGGTAGGTGCAGGCACCTTTTCATTCATTAGAATTAGAAATACATTGAGCATTGTTCTCTACTATTAAATCCTCTTACAAGAGGAAGAGGCAAAAATTTAGGGGGTTGGGAAGGTCTACAAACCCATCCCGTTCCTCAAGAATCTATAAAGCAAGTTTATCTGCTATCCTATTATATTCTCGGGTACAAAACATAATCTCAAATCTACCAAATCGGTAAAGTAGGTTTTGACAGTTACTCACGAGGGGAGAAAGTGAGTGCTCCATGTTGATTCCCTCGGTTAGATAACTAACTATAAGCTGCAAGTCAATTGCCATGATGAGGTTATAGCATTGTCTCTTCCATGTGAGTTGTAGTCCATGCCAGATTGCCCAGATCTTTGCATTAATTGCTGAATTGAAACCAATTTTACTGCAAAACCCAAGCTCCAAACTCCATTATAATCGTGCATGAACCTGCCACAACTTGCTAGTTTGGGGTTACCTTTAAATGATCCATCTATATTCAGTTTGACCCAGCCTACTAGAGGATAAGACTATCTTACATTCTGCTCTGGTAGTGTACGGGATCTGTTGTGATCTAATCGGTTCCTTTTCCAAGTAGATGCAAACTTCTTGGCTTGTAGACATATAAAAGAGATTTTGTTACTAGTAAACTCTCCTTTGTTGAAAGTTAAATCGTTCTGCCATATCCAAAGCCACCATGTTGTCGTTGTGTAGATAGTGGACCACAGGATTTCTCCATGGGTCTTGATTTTAATTTTGGTGTTCGTTGCGAGCCAGTTCTATGTGCTGAGGTTCAAGAAGGAGAGTCTGTGTTATTAAGGGATTATGGTGTCCCAGACCCGTTGGGCTAAGGAGTAGTCCCTGAGCTTATGAAGCATTGTTTCTTCTCTATCCCTACACTTGATATAGTAAGGGTTTTGGGTAAATTTTCTCTTGCATCTATCTTTGTTATTCATCAGCCTTCCTTTGCGGCATAACCAAAGGAAAGTTCGAATCTTTTCAGGCAGTTCCAATGACCAAATAGCTGACCACTTTGCATCCTCAATTAGGCTGTGCTGGCCTGCATTAATGATTGAGAGGTAGACAGACATGGTTGAGAAAACTCCATTACTAGTTGGTTTCCAGGCAAGGAAATCCGTAATGGCGCCTAACTTATCTAGGAAAATGGCAGTAATTTTTAGCCACCAATCTGAGGGGAGTAAGGCCCTTAGTTTAATCTAGTTCCTGCCCTTATCTGTACTCTAATAGGATCGTGCAGTCCATTTTTCATGAATAAGTGGAGCAGGGATTCCATTACTATAAAGGGATTGCAGATTTGGGATCTACTCATCTTCCCAAAATTGTACCTTTTTGCCATCCCAACAACCAATTTTATGTTTCCATTCAGCCTATGAGCAACTTTGGTTAACCCTACTTAGAGAGATGATTGCCTGGCCTGAGGCGTCAACATGTTCCTTCCTAGTGGTTCTCGCATATACTTCTTCATCAGAACTTGGGTCCACATAGCACCCTGCTCCATGATTAGCCGCAATCCCAATTTGGTCAGTAGTGCTTCATTGGTTGCCCGTATAGTACATAGGCCTAATCCTCTTCGGTTCCTGGGTCTACAAATCTCCTCCCATTGGACTAGGTGGATTGCCTTTTTGTCCTCTATGTAACCCCAGGTAAAATTGAGACTAACTTGGTCCAACTTATCACATACGGATCTCGACAACAACATCACTTGCATGGTATAAAAAGGTAGGGTTACAAGCACCAACCTAGTTAGGGTTACCCGTCCCACTAAGGTTAACTGTCTCGCCTTCCATCCTAAAAACTTAGCCTGTGCCTTCTCCAAAATGTAGTGAAAGGTGTTTGTTGTGACCCTTTGGTGGATTGTTGGAATTCCTAGGTATTTGCCGAGGTCCTCTGTTGCCCAAAATCCTATCTTCTTGCTGAGGGTTTGGCAAATTGACCAGGACATATTCCTAGAGAAGTAGATGCATGATTTCTCGTCATTCACCTTCTGACCAAAGGCATCGCAAAAAGCTCGTAGCCCTTGTTTCAGTTGTTCAGCTTGTTCCATAGTTACTTTCGTGAAGAGTATAACGTCATTCGCATAGAAAAGATGGGAAACTGCTAGTCCTTGCCTTGTGAGATTGATTGGCTTCCATTTCTTCTCAGAAATTGCTATTTTGATCCAATGTGCTAGCTGCTCCATGCATAGGACAAAAAGGTACGGCGAAAGGGGGTCTCCTTGCCTGAGACCTCTTGAGGGTGTAAAAGGATTCGTCATCTCTCCATTCCAAACTACTCGCATCCTTGTGCTTGAGATACAGTTCATGATGAGCTGAATGGTAGAGGGCCAGATTCCTGCGTCCGTAATCGTGTCCTCCACAAAACTCCACTGAAGCCAATCGTAAGCTTTTTCTATATCAAGCTTGATTGCCATCCATCCTTTTGCACCTTTCTTGTGTTTCATTGAATGTATGGTTTCCTGCAAAACAACAATATTGTTAAAAATTTATCGCCCAAGGACAAAGCTCCATTGGGCCTGGGAAATAAGGTCAGGTAGCTTGGGTTTAAGCCAGTCGATAATCATCTTGGTAAGAATTTTGTAAGTTACGTTGCAGAGGCTTATGGGATGGAAGTATTTCATGGTTTCAGAAGAGGCTATTTTGGGTATAAGGACAAAGAGGGTTTCATTGAGGTTGGATAGAAGGTTCCCCGTCGTGAAAGTATCCCAGATGCAAGCCACTAAGTTCTCCTTGATTGTATTCCATTGTTTCTGGAAGAATTCAGCATGGAACCCATCTATCCCTGGTACTTTTAGTGGTGCCATGCTAAAGAGAGCCTTCTGTATCTCCTTAACGCTAATAGGCCGCATCGTATAGCTGATCTCTTCTGTAGTCAGAGGGTCTCTTCTTGTTCAAGCACATGTTCAAGCTCAGTGTGTAGTTTGACATCCAGCTCCAACAATCCCTTGTTCGGCCATATGTCCAAAGCTGTTTGCAGACCCTTCAATCTCGTAAGGAGGC
>SOPF01010227.1:0-15090 GCA_012979155.1 Hypericum perforatum | reverse complement strand
ATTACTATCAGTTAGCTATTGCTGTTGATAATTGAATCTTTGGTCTGATATAACTAACTTGCCTGATTGCGTTCCCGAATGTTTTTCCGAATTGCTGAGATTATCTGAATGACTATGTACATTGGAAGAACAATCCCACTAGCTCTGAAAACGAGTACCTTCAAGATCAATGCGAAACAAATATGAGTACTCTGAGATGCAGTAAATTTTTGCCCAGTTCTGGGTTAAAATTGAATAAGCGTAGGCACTTACAGTGAGAAGGGGAAATGGGTAATTTCCGTGTCCCCCGGAACAAGTGGCAAACAGGTCTCTCAAGAGTAGTAAAAAGGTTAACTGCGAGGGAGATCCATTGACAGAATTAGGCCACTTTGAGTTTGATCTTAGCATATTAAAATATGGATAAGCTTTAACTTAATGATCACAACTTACTTTATTTAATGTGTCCATTGTGACTAATATTTTAAGCAAATACTCATGTGAGCTTTGAGTCGCTTTCTTAGGTCACTAGGCTGTAATTATCGGAATAGAGATCCTACTCGGTTTAGAACAACACACAGTTCTAGATAAGATGCTTGTTCCAATTTCTTCATATCATAAGCCAGAAAATATAAAAAAGGGGCACGTGTATAAACTGTTGCGTCATGTTAGATAACTAACCTAAGACTTGTGGACTCAAAAAACTAACCTAAGACTTTACCAAAAAATTAAGTTATTCCTATCGAGTTTCAACATAACTATGTGCTCTTAGTTTAAAGTCGTTTACACCATTTGTTCTCTATTCTATTTTACCGATTAATACAAATTAGTATTTGATAAAATTTTAAAATAGAACACGTCATTTATCGGGTGAACCAAGTGATTATTAATATATATATATTCCACCTATGCTTATCTTATCTTATGTGACGCTTAGACTTATAAGGAAGGTTACGTCCCATATATATTAATATATATATATATATACATACATATATTAATATATAGATACATATATATATACATATATATATATATATACATACATATATATATATATTAAGAATATGTAGCATGATGTGGCCACGTACAAAGAACTTACTATAAAAGCCAGCGACCGGCAGAAAGAGGCGTTTCTATCGGCGGCATACGTGCACTCCGAGAAGGTCACTTGTTCCTCCTCCGTCTCATTTTCTTCCCTTTCTGTCTCCGAACTCTCTCTGCAATAATCACCAATATTCGAACCTTCAGCTCATAACAAATAAATAATTAATAATAAACAAGCCGTAGCAGTTGAGGAATTGCGTTAATTAAAGCAGGTATATGTATTTATTGATCAATTCCAAATAAGAAAATAAAATGAGGTACTAAATTGAATCAGTATATGTAATACGAATAATGTAGTTGATTGCGGAGTTCCCCATGTGACAATTATTAGAGAATAATAACATGCATGTGTAATTGCGGGTATGTATATATTAATATATGGCAGAACAATAAAATTCATTGTTGACCAAAATTTTATCATTTTCTCTAAATATTCAAATTAATTTGAATTTTGATTAATCTATCTCGGAGTTAATACGAGAAGCTGGTGTGTATATGTATGTGAGGTCAAAGTTGGCTTTAAAATAATGCGAATAAATCATTGGACCCCCAGATCCCCATTATAGACGAATGAGGGAATATAATTAGAGAAAATTGATCTCAGGTCCCTATTTTTTGTTAAAATCACTATTTTCGTCCTTTCTGTTTTAAAAAAGATACTTTCATCCTCCTAGTTTACTTTTATTGTACTCTAAAGTTCCTGGTTGATGTCATCATTTGTTTTATTTAAAAAATGACCATTATACCCTTCCATAAAAAAAACCCATCTCCGCCGTCGCTCCTCGCCGGAACTCTCACCCTCGACTTACTACTCAATGAAGAAGGCCGTCTCCTCCATGCGCGGCGACCTCCAGTCCACACTCGATGAAGAAGGCCGTATCCTCCTCGCGAACTTCTCCGTCTACTCCATGGATAGCCACGTGACAGCCGCCGTGCCACCTCCACTAACCGCCGAGATCCAGATTGTCACCGAGACGAAGTATTTCGACTCCTCCTCCCCCTTCGCGAGGCTCACCGTCTCGTTAGACGATTCGAACGAGGCGTTCTTCGACAGAGATGGCGGTCGGGGAGGGAGTTCTCAGCCACTAGCGAGCGGGACGGAAGGGGACGGCATCGACGCGGCAGAATCCCGGCCGACAATGGCTCGGGAGGACGAGGAGGCGAGCGAGGCGCGACTATGGGATGAGATTGTGGACGAGGCGATGAGGATGGAGGCTTCGGCGAGGGGTGTGCTTCGTGAAGCAGTTCGTCTCGTCGGTAACCGCCCGGAGAAGAAGGATGGCTGGAGAAGAAGACCTAGTAATTTCTTTAATTTTTAAGGGTTGATAAAGAAGTAATTTCAATAATTAAAAATAAAGTAAAATAAATGATGACATCAGCCAGGGACCTCAGAGTCATAAAAAAGCAAAGGTGGGGGACTAAAGTCTCTTTTCCGAAACAGGAGGGACGAAAATAGCGATTTTAGCAAATGACATATACCTGAGGACAATTTGTTCATATAATTATTATGGGGTTTCAAATGGGCAGAATTTAGTCTCAAATGCTAAATTACGTGCAAAAGCGACCAATATGAAGCGTAAGCACTAATCCACTACAGGTGTACCTCCGAAGTTCACTTCCTTATCCATAGTTTTCTGTCTTACAATATTTTATTAACAATGATTAATTTGAAAAAAAATATATTATCCAAACAAGAACCAGAAAGCAACTCTTTTTTTCGTTCATTTAATAAAGCAAAAATTTGGTACTTAGGTGTTACCACAAAATATTCATCAAAAATGTGTTACCACGAAATTAAACTAAACTAGTAAACGGCAGCAAATAGTAAGTACTTGGATGAAATTCTGAGACTGGAAAAGTACCCAATTGTCATCGAGTCTAAGAGCTTGGCCTTCTTCGCTGTTGCGGTATAGCCCGGTTCGTATTTCTGCAAGGACCACAATTTCCCACTAAGATTAGTACTTTCTCGAAAAAATATGAAAAAAATACGATCAAACCCAAAACAATATTTGTAAAAAAACGAAAAAAATCATTCATTTTGAGTCGTCCAAAATTCGTCTAACGTTCCAAAGTCAGAATTTCACCTCTCTGGAAAATTTCCTTTTCCTTACCTGCCAACCTTATTTCACGCCCCACGATAAAACTACTCCCTTTGGAAGTTAAAAATCTTACCGTTGTAAAAGCTCCCATCTTTTGTCTTTTGGAGTTTTGTTTTAAATTAGGCCCTACTTCTAAAAGGAAGTTCATTAAATAGTGCAAAGAAAATTAACTCAACTCCCTAAACTTAAACATCATCGGGCTCGCACCCTTTACTACCAAAACAAAAGACTAAAACAAAAAAAAATGCTTAAAAAATTAGGGTTCAAATATAAACAAGTCGGGACTTGGAAATTCAACGAAAGCTGACGTTGCTTGAAATGATGAAACTGACATTTAAAAACAGCTTCGAACGAAGTTTCAGTTTTACACGAATCATGTACGAATAACATAAAATAAGAAATAAGAAAAAATAACATCCAAACCAAACAGCGACACTTGAGACATTTTCTTTTGCCAAAATTGGGAGTTCGCTGAATGGATAGGCTTAAAACATCTAACCACTATTTCATACTATTACCTCAAATAAAATAGTAAAACTATCACTTGACATTAATTGTTAAGCTGTGCCACACGACATATTTTAATCATTGCAAATAATTTGTTTGGCTCGAACATAAATCGATGGTTATATTTGATTTCGCCAAAACAATTTAAAACAGATAACATATAGAAAAGCGAGCTGCTTGGCTGCGGTTCAAAGTAAGCTTATCTATCTCCAAGCAATTAACCATAAACTCGGAAAACAAGTGATCGGACAACGAAACATAGAATTAGGACAAAGAGAAGAAACAAAAACAGAGAGAAAGAAAAGAAAACGAACCTGAAGGCAAATTTCGCAAGTGATATTGCCCTTCTCGTCACACCACCTCTGTATGCAATCCCTATGAGCAAACTGGATTTGGAAACTCATCACCATCCATAAGTTTTCCATATTAATAGAACCCAGAAAACAGAAATTAACCATAGTTCAACGTCCTCTTCTCCCCTTATAATGAACTAATTAATTAATTTCATTAATGGGTTTTGATCAGTTTTATTAATTCTCGGATAAATATTAATAAATATACCTTGACGGTTCCCGAGCACGCACAAGGAGATTCCAGGGTGTTGGAGCTCTCCAGCTCTGCTTCGTGGCAAATCCTACAGTGTAATCCTGAGCTTCTCATTCCCGACTCATCATCTATCCGTACTACAACGTCCTCTTCTCCCATTTTTTTCATTTCTTCTTCTTCTTCTCTGTATTTTTCTGTTTATATTTGAAAAGCTTCGAGCGTGGCTTCCTCTTTAAAGGGAGGGGAGGAAGAGGAGGGGTGTCTTTATTTTGAAGGGAAGGACTTGGGTTGTGAATTTCCGGAATTACCCGTCTATTGTATATTTTGTTATGCCCTTTGGGGAAATTGGACGTGGCTTTAAGTCTTTAACCCGGTTGACTGGGGCCCTTTCTCGCGAAATAGAGGTAAAAATTTAATTCCTTCTATCGTGGACTAATATGACTAATTAACAAATCATATCAGGTATGGATTATAAAAAATAAAAATAAACCAATGTAATCGTTGAATTTATCCATAAAATAAATAAGAGTTGATGGGAGCTTTAATACAAAATATTGACTCGCGATTTTTTACTTGGAGTAAACACTACTCTGAATTTTTTTCTGAGTGTGTGCAAGGCCGGACATTTGAGCAGGGCATTTTTTAAAAATCTGAGATTATTGATGAAATTACGATAATTCGTTTTCGGAGTTGATATAGTTTTTGGTGGGTGGATATATGGTGTTTGGGAGAGCGTTTAATAACAACTTGTTAACACCGATTAATAATTATTTGCAATTACCATTCCATTGCCGTGAGAAAGATTGATATGAATAAATTAATTATGTAAAAATAAAAAAACGAAAGAAACGAATAATCTTTGCTGGAATCCACAATTCCACACGGTGCAATACCAAAGAGAAAGAAGGTGATCTCAGAAATTTCGGTGACTAATTTAATTAATATTGTGAATCCTAAAAAATATAATAATGCTAAATAACTATTAAGAAAAATATTATTTAGTAGATGTTTCGATTATTTTTAAGGATTTGGTGCCGTATGGCGGGCGGGCTTGATCAAATCTAAACGCGGTTCAATAATGATTTATGCATAAATGGGTCGGAATTGTTGACCCGCTGAAGTGAACACCAATACGTTTGCGATTCAAGTGTCAAATGGCATACAATTCTGTTCTCAAAGCATCGCCAGTTCTTCTCCATCGTGTATGGATGGAGAAAATCACGCGGTAACTCCTCCAGAAATTGCAGCAATTTTTCATTGCGATTTTTAATCTGAATCCATATGATAATGAACTAACTAATATAAGTTCAAATTAGGTTATATTATGAAGAATGTTAAAATTTAGGGTAAATTACATCTGACCCCCTCTATTTTAAACAAATAGACGATTTTCCCATGTATTTCACAAACTGATTAAAAACTTTTTTATTTAGCAAAATTATATGATTCCTCCCCTCATGCCGGAACCGGAGCTAATCTCTGGCGAGGAGGCACGGAAAATGACTAAAATATCCTTACACTAAAAAACAAAACTAAAAACTAAATATATATATATATATCTCCTCCTTCCTCCTTCCTCCTGCCTCGTTCCTCCTCCTCCTCCTCCTCCCTTCTCCTCCTCCGCCCTCCTCCTCCCCTCCTCCGGCGAGGAGTAAGACCAATTTCTTTCCATCCAATAATTTTATGGAAACCGAAGATTTCTTAACCCAAAATTTCTTTCCATCCAATTTCTTTCCCTGAATTATAGAGAAAGAGCAAGTCCCCAATTTTATGAGACCAGTCACACAAGAATCGAGTTCCTCCTCCTCTAATCTCTACTTCTGCAGCTATTCGATCTGAACTAGAAAGAAGGAAGAACAGGAAAGGCTTGATGAAGAGGGGGCAACAATTGACGAGGTCGTTGCTCTGTTGGTCTTGATGGGCGAAGAATATGATGATTCCTGTGCGACCCAACTCAAGTGGGATGAAGACGAGACTAACAACTGGTCATTCTCATACAGATCTCTCAGTAGGGATATACAAGCACCGCATTTTGAATCTGAAATTTGGAGCGATGCAGATCTATCAGCTGATCTTCTTGCAGCCCGAGCTATTTCGTCGCTCTAGATTGTTGAAGATACTGCAAGAGCAAAAATACAGAGGAACGGGAACTCAAGGGACCTATTTTGCTACTAATTCCTGCTCGTTGAGGGAAGGGTTGACCTTGCCAAGAGAGAGAAAATATATAAAAAAGGATTTACGTTTAATTTTGAATTGAAATGCTTGAGGGATTTCCTGTGTTGATGGAAGAGGGGAGGAGGAGGAGGAAAGTGGAGGAGGAGAAGGGAGGAGGAGGAGACAGGAGGAGGAGGAGAAGGGAGGAGGAGGAGACGGGAGGAGGAGGAAGAGGAAGGAGGAGAGAGAGATATTTTTTTAGTTTTTTTTTTTAGTGTAAGGGTATTTTAGTCATTTTCCATGCCCCTCGCCGGAGATTTGCTCCAGTTTCAACAGGAGGGGGAAATCGTATAATTTGTCCAAACTAAAAAGAGTTTTTAATCAGTTTGCGAAATACAGGGGAGAAATCGTCTATTTGTTTAAACTAGAGGGGACAGATGTAATTTACCCTAAAATTTATAAAGTTGTGCCCTTAATTGTCATAATAAAAGGAATTATTAGTGAATTAATAAATTTTGTAATCATCCTTATGAGTGTAGAAAGTCATAAGGTTCGTAACGGATACGAAGGTTTATGGCGTCGGTTTATGGTGAGAATTTGAATTGTCTCTTCCCGGGTTCTATATATAAGATGGAGTCTAAGGAATTGGACGCGCTAGAGAGAACGCGCGAGAACGCGATTGAAGATACATATTAAAAGCACCACACAAGTGACACATAAACAAAGACTTTCGTATCTATCTCTAAGTCCCCGAATTTTTAGGTAGTGAAATCAAATCATCCGATTATGTGAACTAGGACAAGTTAATGACATAGCTCTGTTACGATCCTACGACAAATCATGGTTCCGATTATGAACATTTGTTGTAATGATAGAATGGAATGATAGGGTGTAGAGCAACCACGAGAAAAAAAGATACTTATAAAATTATTATTTTTCTTTCTAGCGCATGATACAATGAGCTAATTACATATTGACCAAAAACCTAAGGATTTTTCAATAGGCGGACTAGAAGTTTTGCATAAATTTGAGCAGTTGGAATACATATTAGAACAAGACAACAACAGCTGGAATAATAAACACCGTCGCAAACTCCACTATGACATTATCAAGCTATAAAATTGTGAGTTCTCGGTTTGTTCTAATATTAGTTTATATAACTAAATCAACCTCCATAAAGTAAGTTTAAAAGAAAGTTTTGTGTTATGAGGTTTGTAAAAGACTAGCGAAAAGAATATTTTCACCCATACGAGGTAAGCGAAGTTTGGATTCGAACGATATATTTCGACAATTTGTTCTCGCGCAAAAATGATATAAAAAACATTACCAATTTTTTATTTTTGAAAATATCCCTAACTGATTTGAGGAATTTGTGTAAGGAGTTACATTTAAATTCCATTAAATCCTGAAATTATCTTTTGGTAGTTACATTTCAAAGGGGAAAATCATTTGTAAAATCTTGCCACGTTTTCAAAGTCTTCAACAAACTACTAACAGTCAAATGTAGTTCATAACCACCCAAATTTGTTGCATCAACTTTTTGGTTTAGGTATTAAAATATTTTTAACCGAGTCAAAAAATGGACCTAATAGTTTGCCTCTCACTTGCTTCGGCTACTATATTAGGAAGTTATTCACTTATTTGCGAGTCCCAAAACACCACCAACAAAGCCCGTAAAATCCAACCAGTTCCAGTTGCCTGTGATTCACTGGGCCCACTCTTGACTCCCGACGGTGGCCGTTTCCCCACAGAAAAAAGCAAAAGAATTCTTATGATAGTTGAGGAATATTAATTTCTAACTTATTATTTTTATTTATTTATTTATTACTCACCTCTCGTTGCTTGTAAGATGCTGACAATTTTGCTTATCGGCCCTCCTCATTCTTATCGCTCTCTCTACTTGGAAACATCGGGTGTTTGTTTTACTTTCGTATATATTTTTTTGCCGTCGATTGTAATTTTTTATTTTAAAATGGCTGCAAGTTTTGTTATAAAATGTACTCAATTTATATATATAAAAACTGTACTTAGTCGTTTATTGATTAGAAATAGTGTTTTTTTCGTCAGAGTTATTATCTGGTTTTATTTTTTAATATTAAGAGAATAGAGTCCTTTTCTGAAACACAGACCACCGATCCGGGACTAGCCAGCCGGTCGATTGTCTAGCATAAGTGCAGATTTGGTTTTGTCTTATGAATTGTATGGGTGTGCACCGTTGGCTTAGATGTCTCCTTGGATGATTAGAGAAGTATCACCATCAGGTGGTCCTCGTGATATTTCACAATTATTGAATAAAAATTAGTTTAAAGATAATTAGTATTTTCATGGTTTGATAACTACTACTTTGTGTTTCTCAATTCTTTATTGAGGCGATGAAGTTTTTACACAATCAAGTAATACTTACTATTTTTAATTACTTGGCTTATTACACGTGGTATAACCTATAATTAATCTTATTTGCGTGTCATGCGATATTCACTAATTCTATGTTCCAATCTAGATAAATCAGATTTTAATCTGGATGTTGTTAAAATTGTTATGTTTGTTCCAAATTATACATAGTGCGCGTATTAAATTAACGATGTGGCATAACAAATATACATGGCATAATTCAAATAATTAGAATGGGTGCGGAAATATTAGAAGGGTCACCCATCGGAGTGATTGAGATACAGTTGGTGGCCTGTGGGTAGGCATATGTCGTTTTGCGGGTGCAAACGTGGTTACAATTGGCAAAGAAAAGGGCAGCAAATTGTCGCCGTTTTTTCTTCCAAGTTGAAGCAATATATATACATATATACATATATATACATATACACACACATATACATATATATATATACACACACATATATATACATATATACATATATATATATATATCACATATCAACGAAAGTTGTCGAATTTTTGCGTTGGCTACATCACAGCATTGAATATTAAAAAAAATTCTAAATATCATATTCAATTAAGGGTTAGATTAGTTGTTTCAATGGGTCCGAACAACAAATCGTATAAATTTATCAAAAAATAACAATCTGTATTTAAAAAATAGGGGACAAATTGGGCATGTAGGATTGTTGTAGAAATAACAAAAAATGCATACACCATGGGTTGAACGTTTACCTTATGAGTGAATGAATCTAAGAGTCCACGAGTCTCTTTGTAAGATATAAATTTGTGTCTATTTATATGTTGATTTTTTGATTGATAGCATAACTATTTGAATCATATTTATTTAGTTAGTTTAAAATTAATTATTAAATTTAAATTTTAAGCACTAAAATCTATGAATAGGATATGGATCTTCATTTAAATCTTCAGATCTAGATACAAATCTTTATTAAAAATATTCATACAACCGTAGGCTATCTGTTTAACTCAAAAGACTATGGTATAGATTAGGTGATATCAATATTCAACCGCATCCTACCTATTACCATGTGTGGTCCATATATAGCACCGTTTCTCTTCTGGTTACCTAAGCGGCATCGATTTCAGGCCGCCCACCTTAGACATCGAAAAGCGTATTACGACAAACTTCAAACAATGTCTTAATTAAATCAAGCTCAATAGTATATTGTATGTAACAAATAAAAAAAACAAGTACCAGATAAGATTTATCACTCAGCAAAAACAAGAGAAATTGACAATTCCTCTCCTTGCCGGCTCTTTACTATGGTGATATCCCCGGGACATCCCAAGTTCAAAGTTTGAGATTCTCTTTATAACATGGATTGCTCTCTCAATGCACAAGGAAAACTAAATAACACTTCCATCAATCCATCATAATGTTATTCTAATTTAATCAAGATTCGAATTCGGAGTTTTTGGAAATTGTATCGAGTACGCTTAAAAGAAGAAAAAACATGTACACTAGGAAAAGGAAAAAAGAAGCTACAATATTAAAGAACCTTAATAAACTCATCATGCTACCAATGTCCTGTAATTTCCATGGATCTTTATTGCAGAAAAAGAATCAATGCGGCTATCTATTCCTTGAAGACGGAAATCAGAGGCAGCCTGCAGTTTAAAAAATGCAGAATAAGCTGCCTCTTCCACCAAATTCTTTTAGTTTTTTCGTCGTCGTCGCGGAATTGCACTTGATCAGCTAGATTACTATCTTTCAGCCATTGATCTCTGATTGTCAATGGCATGATGAATTTCTTCAAGTTCTTTTATGACTTCCGTCATGTCCGGCCGAAGCTTCTTTTCCGTCGATATGCAGTCCATTGCAAGTTTGGCTGCCTGCAGAGCTGTTGGCATGAGCTGATCTGCAATGCGAGGATCCAGAAGACTGAAAACTCGCCGTTTGTTGTTGAGCAAGGGCTTTGCCCAGTCGACTAGATTCCGTTCACCTGCAGGCCTGCTATAATCTATTGCTCTCCTTCCGCTCAACACTTCGAGGAGGACTACTCCGAAACTGTATACATCGCTTTTCGCACTCACGTGACCTGCGTTAGATCGGACATATTAGCTCTCACGTCAAAAGCACACATCAAAATGCTTTAGTACTTCGTACCTGTGCCGATGTACTCGGGAGCTGCATACCCATAGGTGGTGACGAACCTGGTGGTGAAATGACTTCTACCGCCAGTCGGTCCATCTCTGGCGAAACCAAAATCAGAGATTTTGGCATTGAAATTCTACACTTTATGGTGATGGAAAAGGGTGATTTAGAAAATTGCACGCCCTGAAATATGAGAAAGCAGAACTTCTCATGGTGAGCTGCTGCATACCGAATCCAGCAGGATGTCGGAGGTCTTAAAGTCTCGGTGCACGACATTTGCTTTCTTATGAAGAAATTCAAGACCCTTGGCAGCGCCGAGGAGTACCTTTATGCGGAGATCCCAGGACAAAGCTTCAAAATTAGAATCCCCTGTTGCAACAAAACTTCAGCAACAGATTACTTGGTTGATCTCGCAGAAAATGTTGTTTCGATATAGAAAAACTATATCCCGCAGTATTGCTAATGACGGACCTTCAAATAGATGATTCTCGAGGCTGCCATTGGGCATGTACTCATACACCAAGAGCCGATAGTAACTCTCTAAGCAGTAACCAACCAACTTTACTAGATTCGGATGTTGAAGCTGCCCCAAATTCTTTATTTCTGCCTGTATTTCAGAAACCGAGGAGATCGATTCATCCCATCGGCTTCAACATTTAGAACCAAGAAATAACTTCCAACAGGATTAAGAACGAACAACAGCGAATACCCACCAGCCATTCTTGTTGACCTTGTGCACCCTTTGGGTTAAGTGTCTTCACAGCAACAGCCATTCCTGTCCCAGGCTTGGTTGCAGTTAATGCTTTCCTATCAATCCAACCCATGTATACGCAACCAAAAGCACCTTCGCCAAGCAAATTATCGGAATGGAAGTCACCTGTTGCTGATTGTAGATCACTGAACACAAAGTTGTTCAACTTAGGGAACAGCAGGATCTCGCCCTCAGGCGAAATCGTTGGAGGAGGAACTACATTACTTGAAGTCTCCACGTTTCCAGCAAGTTCGACAACGCCATTTTGCTCCGGCACTGCACATGTTAATACCATACCGCCCATCATTTACATGTACATTTAAAACGAAGCCAAACGATCTGTGATCAAGTGACCAAATCCTCGACGGAGAACCTCAAATTCAACAGATCAGAGAACTGAATTACATAGTGACTTGAACCCAGCGACACAAAAATGAAAACTTCTGTCTGTAGAACAATAATTGCCACTGAAACGGAATCAATTTATGATGGGACAAAGATCACTAAGCTTGGAAATGGCTGTTTTAAATGACAATAAAACATAAACCAAGGTCTATGACTAGTAATCTTAAATTTAACATAAAACCCATAAAGCCGGGACATTAACTTTTATCACAAGACCTAAATTCAGAAACAGGGCGATCAATACAACAATCAAAATCCGCACTTTCTAAAGCAGATAAGAGACGAAACCCATCACCAAAACACCTTTTAGAAGAGTCCTCTCAGCTCCGATTCTTGCACCGAGGCACAAACCCATCGCCCCTCCCACCGAGCTGATCCAAGTCAACGAAGCTCTCTTCTCTGTACTTTGTCCAAATCCTCACCCAACATTTAATAGCTGAGCTAGAAAGGAAGAGTCAACTCTTTCACATTAACTAAATACTTGGTTCCCATATTTGAGTCGATCAAGTGGGAAGTCTTCTCTCGTCAATTCCTGGTGCAAGTCAATATTTCTCCGCCTTGCATGAGGCGTTCTAGAGCTTTGGACTTTTCCGACACGTGAATTTCTAACGTTAGAATTAGCAAACCCCGTTATTACAACGTCAAACTAAATTGAAACTAATTTCGGAGGGAGAGAACAGACAGACAAAAGCTATTGTGTTGATCACAAGGAAATGGGAAAACGACCCGTTGCCTAAACATGTCCGACTATTTAAATAAGTTCATTGCTTTTCACCAAAAAAAAAAATTAGTTTAAGTGTTGTCTGGCATTGCATAATCCAAAAGCAAGCAACCCCAGCGTTAAATTATTGATTTTAGTAGTTTGACATAATAATGTTCGTTTTAGTTTCGCAGCTCCGATATTTTAACTATAACCTTTTTTTAGGGGTGATTAGAATGAGAGGAGTTTTTTTCAAATATTTTTTTTATTGTTTCTAAAAGAATTTAAAGCCATTTTTCCTAATTGTACTAAAGGTTTTTTTTTCCAAAAATATTGAAATGGAAAGATCCTAATTAAAGAAACTCAGGTCACTCGATTAAAGATTTTTAAATTACATTGTTAGTGATATAAAAGTTGATCAAATCATATGCTACTAACGTTAACTTAGTAATTAAGAATTTCACAATATCTGAAACATATTGTTTTAAAATAAATCTAAAAAAAGTCTTTGCAAACCAGAAATCGTCACATTTCTTTCGGGTTCTATCATCTATGTAACAAGTATCATGGATTATTTTTATAGAATTTAGTTACATAATGACAACATATAAAGTTCCAACAAAAGGCAACGGAACAATTAGAGGAAGGCAATTATTCAAATTAAATCACTTGCCAATGCAAATAAGAAAATCCTTACTTATGTGCATACTTGAATTATGTTAAAAGGGTATCCCTATCCCGGACTACTCGATGTCGAGTATTTGCATGAATAAACAAAGGATCTCGCCGTCGTACTCGAGAGTTCTTGCTTATGTTTTCAAGGCATCTTGTGCCTATCCGTAAAGACTTCAGCGCAAACACCAAATAATTCAAAACCCACACTTGGTACTACTGAACGTAATATGGTACACACGGGCTATATCAAAACCCACAAGGCAACAAAAGGCGATTTTCGGACTTGGTTATCTAAATGATATGATATGTTTTTTTACTCAAGCTTGGAAAGGCAATTTTGGAAATAATCAATGAGATTAAAAAGAAGAAAATAATCCACATTCTACATGCAAATTCAATTGATCCACTAATCTCCCCATGTGTAGCTCATCTATCATTGTTAGTATCCTCGCAAAAAAAGATAGCAATTGTTATGTAGCAAACCATCAAAGGTCACAGGGTCAAAGACAGCTATATACAGCCAACCCATCAAAAGATAACAATGGGCAATGGGCCAGAAGATCCGAACAGGTTTCCATTCCCTTGCAACAATTTCCTCCAACACAAAGGCTATGAACTGCAATGCGAGAGACTATGAACTGCAATGCGAGATTGGAAAACAACGGCCGACGAAGCAGAAAGAGACTTAAAACAAAATCTCAATAGTAAAATATCTCGAAAAGTCTAAAAATGCCGAGAATCTTCGAACTGAGTTTACAAAACATGGTAAACAAAAGAAACAACTGCAGTCCTCTAACCATCGAAATATATAACTCAAAACTTGTCACGCCACCGGACAGAAATAGTTTCTAACAGCAACACTAGACCTTGATGGCATACTTCCTGAGGGGGAAGTACAATTCCCTCTTCTTCTCCCGCTCAGTCTTCAATGATTGCTGCACAGATAGAAGAGAACATTTGTAATGTAAGCAACGCGTATACATAAAAAGCAGGGAATTTCATTTGCAAATCCAACTTAGACGATAGGCTTTATTGGCTAATCTTCCACTCTTTGGGGTTTGTGTATAGCAACTCCGAGCGAGGCATAACAGCAGGGACAAAACACTCGGAACGAAGAGAACATTTGTAATGTAAGCAACACGTGGTATACATAAAAAGCACCGAATTTCATTTGCAAATCCAACGGGCTTTATTGGCTAATCTTCCACTCTTTGGGGTTTGTGTATAGCGACTCCGAGCGAAACATAACAGCAGGGACAAAACACACGGAACGAACATATATAAGAGCAACATCAGTTGCTCGCTCAAACAAAAAATTAAAAACACAATAAGCGCCCAAAACAAAAGCCGAATGAATACCTGATGCTTGGTCAGCCTCCTGCGAATGGCTCTGGTCTTCTTAGGACGGAGGTCGAGCGGTAGGAACTTCTTGTTCTTGTAGACCTCCCTTAGAGCGGCCTTCTGCTTCTGCGAGATAACGGTCAACACCTGCGCGATCGAAGTCCTCACGACCTTGCTGCAACCGCCAAACACAGCCAAATCAGACACCACACCAACGCGTACTATCGCCACACTCGCACCATTCAAAAAATAATGGCCTAAAAAGGGAAAACAAAGAGGGAGGGGCAGAATGGGAAAATTACATCTTGGAGAGCTTGTT
>SOPF01010206.1:0-10076 GCA_012979155.1 Hypericum perforatum | reverse complement strand
TATACATCTCTCTTTATCAGTTTTGTCAAATGCAATTACGGAATTAGCAGAATCATCTTTGGTGAAACTAGTTCGATAATTATACTCGACTTAGTTGCTTTGTAAAGATATAAATACTGTGAATGAAGATGAAAATCTGTTGGGTTATGGAGTCGAGAGTCGAGACCGTGCAATGGTCCACTGAATTATTTTGGGCGTTAATGTTTACATGAGTTATATTGGAATATGACAGCCACAGTAGAGTTCTGTTATACACACACGTTCATTATAAAGAATATTGACTTTGCGATACAAGTTATGGTACTATTTGATGGAGTTAGTGTTCTGATAATATATAATTGTTACTGTAAATTTACCGTCTAAAAATAAAATATTAATTCATAGTAGTATAATTGTGTGTTGCATAATAGTGGAGAAACTCTAATTTGTTAACACCTTATGTACATAGTATGTTCGACAAAACGAATTAACAATTTGTGTCTTTCATTTTTCCTTTCTTTCTTCTCATTAACTACAATTAATTCCTAACAAAATTATCCTCAATGGGGAGGTACTATTTGTGTCGTGGAGATGTGTGTAAGGTAGCGGACTGTTATCCCTACTAAAATATACATTTATACTTTTTTATACTGTCGATGTAAGTTATGCACAACTGTAAAAAATTTAAAAAAATTACACATAAGTACCCTATGATTTGACATGTTCCAAAAAAGAACCGTGTCAATTTTTCCTTCCAAATTTAGTACCTGTAGTTTTATTTCGGAGACAATTTTATTCCCAAAGTTGTCCGGCCACGTGGCATTAATATGGTATTTTTTTATATTTGGGGTTACTGTTCATCATTAATTTCCAAAATGTTACCCAAGAAACAAAAATTATCAAACTGATGTCCACATCGATTTCCTCTTTCCAGATTACAAAAATTTATTCCGGACCAACCAGATTACGGAAATTTTGTCTGGCCGAACCAGGAAACGAAAAATATTTATGTAATCTGGTAAACAGATGTTTAATCGGGTCTAACCGGATTAAGGGTTTTTATTTTGTTTTTCAGACCAGATGACGGGATAAAAACCTGTAATCCGGTTTACAGGATTATAAACCCCAACTCCGAACCAGAGCCACCCATTTGAGCCAAAAATCAAACTCGACTTCCTCCTCCTTCCCCCGCCCACCTCTGACCTCCCCCGCCCTCTGTCACCCATCTCCGACCTCCCCCGCTCTCTCCCTCCCCCCAGAACCCCCTCCCGCCCCATTGGCTCGTCCTAGGTCAACCTAGCTCAAGCGGACTAGGGCTAGCTCGACCTGACCAATCCACGATCCTCTCGGTCTATCCTGAGGTAGACCCACCCCATCTTCGACCCGACATGACACCTTGTACAGTTAGGTAAGTTTAATTTCATGGTTTTGGTGAATAATAAGATGTTAATTATGTTGATTAAGATTAATTATATTGATTAGGGTTAATTTGGTTGAATAATGTTGAATTAAGTTGTATTATATTGAATTATGTTGAATTAAGTTGTATTATATTGAATTATGTTGAATTAAGTTGGTTAAGGTGTATTATGTTGAATTTTGTCGAATATGTTGATTATGTTGAAATTTATGTCCCGAAAAATTTGTTGAATTATGATTTTGTTGGTAATGTTGAAATTGGTTGAAATGTGTTGAAATATGTTGAAATTGGTTGATTACTATGATTAATTAGTTGATTATTATGATCTTGTTGAATAAATAGTTGTTAATTAACTTGTTTATGATTTAGGTGTTGTTTATGATTTAGGTGAACATATGTATAGTTAAACATGTTAATTAGTATGATTTTGTTGAATAATTTGTAAATTTATTTTAAACAATAATTGAACATTCAGTTGAACGAATACATGTTTAGACATGTCGTTACAGCAGTACAAAAATATATTTGGCGATGGTGGTCCTTCAGATAGGACTTTATTAAAGCGGCAAGAAGTGCATCGGTTACAAGCCATTTGGAATGCATAGATATCCGATGGCAGTGATGAGTTTGATGTGAATACTGTATTCAAGATTTATCGGTGCCCATTGAAGTAAAAACTGGTGGAGTACATGGCATTCTTAGGGTATATGTAGGATGCTAGTTTTTTGGATGTTTGGCACATCGGTCATATTGCGATCGAACCAACTCTGATTACAGTACTGGTGGAGCGTTGGCCACCAGAAATGCATACCTTTCACATGCTAGTTGGGAAGATGATCATTATGCTTTAGGACATAGCGGTATTGTACAGACTTCCTATTGATGGCCTCTTACTGACTAGATAGCAAACACCTAGAGAGTAGGAGGAGTTATGTATGCAGTACTTCGATAAAAATCTGAAGGATAACTGGGTTAAGTGGTCGGTAACAGCATTGCAATATGCTAGTTTAAGGAGTTCTACAACCCTACCAACCTAGACGAGGATGCTGACGACCAGACTATATGACAGTATATCTGGGCAAGCATAATATGACTAATTGGCTATGTCTTATTTGCGGAGACGACCGAGTCCAGAGTTAGTGAATGTTGGTTGCCGATGTTAGTGGATTGTGAGTGTATTAGCAGGTACATTTGGGGTAGCCCTTGTCTTGTCCATCTATATAACCAGCTATATTGGGCAACTTATCAAACTTGTTTTTTTATCGCCAGAGATCTCGCCTTTGTTTGCACATGGGCTGCTGAGAGAATCATCCCACTACGACCTATCATCAAAGATCCAATTATCCAAGAATATGGCCAAGCATTAAGCATCAGGTAACAATAAAGTCGCCACTGCTTTGAGTTGTTGTTTATTTTTGTTTAATTAACACATATAACATATGTTTTTGTAGGTGGGTTGAAAAGATAAATCGATGCAAGTCAAGAAAATATATGATCGTGAAGTTATATCGACGCTAGTTAGATGAGCTCAAGGACGAAGATGTAAGTACAGTTAGAAAATTTCTAGAATTTTTTAGTTTTGTACAAATATCTCACATAATCACATGAAATGCACGTTTACTTGTAGGTCATTTGGCTTCCATACTCCGATGCCATTATTGGGTCCTTGCCTGGGTTGGTTCATCGAGATTGGATGTTGTGGTTGGCACATGTGCCTCTGATAGTATTCTGGTGCATGGAATGATATTACCATGCTTGAGTGTTTAGATAGTTCGGCTATGTCTAGGATATTCCGTATCCATCAAAGCCAGATGATGGGATATATAGTACACACTTAGGCAGTTGTGGTCAGACTGGCACGAAGTAGGATGAAGTCTTTGCATTTCATGTAAAGCTATGGAATGACTTTCGAAATAACTATGTCTTCGCTCTAGGTCTACCGATAGAGTACAACAACGTCCATTACCACGACGGATATATGGATTGGTACCTTGCACTCACGGTACTTCATCAGTCATACAGGAGCCATGGCTCTCTGGAATATAAGTACATATCTGCTTGTTATTTAACATATGTTTTTCTTCATTATGCACATATTACAAGTTGTAACAAGTTGTCTTTTTTAGGCGGATGCTATTGAGCATATACGGTATGCATCACAGGGTGATCCACATATTCGATCCTTATCTGAGGCAACCCTTTAATTTGTCGATGAGCATAGATGCTATACAGATATTCCTTAGTATCAGTAGCTACCACCACAATATCAAGCCATAGTCTACAATATACCAGAGTTCGAGAGAATGTCGATTGCACGTTGGAAGTAGAATATGTTCAACAGGAGGAAGAAGATGCTAGTAGGCAGACCTGAGCCCCCATCACCATTCATTTGCTACTCTGGCTATAATCATTTCTGCCATGTACTGTATTATGAGTTGTCTATGATCCAGGTTATCCCAAAGGCGATCACATATATTGGGGTGGATGTGTTTCTATTTCAATAACCAAACAGTTCATCTCTTCCATTCTTTGATACACGTATCTTTCAGTTGCATTAATCCTGGACTTTTTTCTTATATCCCAAATATCTTCTTTTTTGGTTTTCCACTGACTGCTGATTCACTTCTTTCTGTAGTTCCTCGAATGCGGATTTCCTTTTGTGCTTATCCGAAGTGTGCTGTTGATTTGTGCGTGAAGATTTTCTTTCTTTTTGTCTCCTGCCACCCTTCGGCGCGCGCCACTAGTGTCTTTGGCGTGCTCCAAATGTGTCAAGCAAGATGCGGACCAGAGTTTGGTCTGCAATGGCGCGCGCAAATACTTTCTGGCATGCGCCAATGTTCTTCAGAAGAACAATGTCGTGCGCAAATAATTTCTGGCGTGCGCCAATTTTCAACAGCAGTAGCCCTGAGCAAGTCTGGTAATGTCGATCCTCAGGAAAACGAGTTTCTAGGCTTCGTACTTGGTTTCTGAACTTGTTTAGGGGGTAAATAATGAAGATTGGTTGACTTATAACACTAACAACTTCTAAATTAAAGATCAAAGTGTTGAAACAAGTGAAAAGTCTTCAAAAGTTCAAAACAAACAACTTACAATCTGATTTAGCAAATTTAACTAAAAGTGAGTTCAGAACCATTCAAACACATGAAATCAATCAACTCAGGGGGTTTCATTAAGTTTGTATATGATCCGAGTGTTCCAAGAGCAACAAACCTACACTTTCGCGCTAGATTTGTCTAAGTTGAACATTAGCTAAACTTAAACCAATTAGATGTTCTTTCGACCCCACTAATTGATTCAAACTAAGCTAAGAACAAATTATGAGTATCACTCAGTGGATAAATGAGTACTTAAGTAGATTTCTCATTAATTAAGCACCTAGTTATCTAGTTAACTTTTAAGCTAATTCCATTTCCTTTCGGTAGCAAGTTTTAGCTAAGTTCATAGTTATGGTTATCTACTTAGATTTTATCACAGCCAACTAATCTAAATCGTTGTCAATGGCAAGAACTAGTGTGATCGAATCTTAGCAAATTCATAATTAAGCCTTAAGTCCATTAACTAGAACATATTAACATGCATTTTGAACCCCTTGAATTAATTGATTACATGTTAGTTTTTAGGTCCTAAACTCACGAAATCAACTACTCACACATACTTGATGGAAACTCAAATATAAACAAGAACAACATACTTAACATTAAAAACAAAATGAAAAGTAAAAGAGAAGAAAGCTTATCAAAGTTCAAGGAAGCTTTCTTCTTCCTTTTCTCACGTCCATGGCAGAGAGAGAAAGAGAGAGAAAGAGAGAGAGAGTGTCTGTGTGTTTTTTTTCGTCCTTCCCTACTCTGCTATCTCTCCCTTGCCAAAATTACCAAAAATTATAAAAGTCAAAAGTCAAAAGCTAAGATAATAAGTTTTTAATCCTAATATCCTAACTACTCCTCCAATGACTTCCTCAAGTGTCTGCCACCCTCACAAGAAGTTAATCCCTGAGTGTCTTGGCTTCCCCACATATTTCCATTCAGTTTGAGCAAGTGGGATGACCAAATACAGTCACTGTCTGTCACTGGCGCACGCCACTCGTGCCTCTGGCACGCGTCATATTTTCAAACATCCGGTCGTTTGCATCTTTGTCATTTGAGTCTGGTCGTTCAAGTCCTCGAGCATCAATGGCGTGTGCCAACAACCTATGGCGTGCGTCATGTCCATCAGACTTGCACCTCTTGCTTCTACGACCTTGATTTCGCCCATGCCTTAGCTCCGTCGATCACGCTCCCTCCTCAAGTCCAAGAATAAGCTCCTAAAATCACAAAAGAAACACAATAAGAAAGCATAAACACACTCAAAATCACAAAGCACGAAAAACTAAAGCAAGACACAAGAAAACGACTAAAACATCCTAAAAAGTCTAAAAAGATCCTAAGAAATAAACACAATGAATGAGTGTTTTAGGCACTCATCACACTCCCACACTTGAATCTTTGCTTGTCCTCAAGCAAAAACTCAAATATGGACAGAAACATAAATAAAAATCTCATAAGAACAAAAGAACACAAAATAAGGTGAAAACATGGCATGACAAGATCAACACTTAACTTCCCTCAAAATCATCAACTCAAATCAAAATCTCATCAAAAACCTAGTTAGTTCATTAATTCAAAGCACAAAACACTACGAACTGGTAGGCATCTCGACACTCAATTGTTTAAGAAAGTGTTGACTCTATGTAAAAGACACTAAAAGGTTAAACTCTCACGGATAGTAAAGTGTATCACTCATATAATGTGTATGGTCAACTTCCTATCACTCGCATACTGGTCAATATCTCAAAGCATCCTACGTCCTACTCAGCACTACCTAAAAGTCGCAATGATTGTAAATGATCAGGGGGCTTTTTATCGGGTTGTAATGGGGCTGAAGGTCAGGGTGAGGTAAAATATATGGGAAGTGGCTAAACCACCCAATCCGAGGACTCAATACATAAACTAAGCAGTCACTCGTCTAATCTAAAACATCCTCACCAAGTATAATAAACGTACACTCCCCAATCTCCCAATATACAAAGACTTAGAAGCCCAAGTTTTGCCTAGAAACTATTCTTATTCAAATTCACATTCTTTTTCTTTTCTTTTTCTTTCCTTTTTCACCTTTTTTTTCTTTTTCTTGACTTTCTCTTTTCTCATTTTTTTTCTTTTCACTTTTCTTTTTTCACAAACAGAAAACAAACTATACAAACTGAGCATATCTAGGCAAAACTTGGCTTCCCTGTCTATCCATCCTACTATCACCAATCCAACCACTGAAGCTATAGTGACAAAGCTACCAACTAAACCACCCCAATACAAATCAACCTAAAAGTCCTTAGATCAGATGATTAAAAGTAAGGAGATTTGGTCAAGATTGGCTTATAATTGGCTTCCTTATCTAAGATCAATAAAAAGGCTCGGCTCAAATGGTTTTACGCAAATGGTAATAAGGGATTTTGGCTCTAAGGCTCTAGGCTCAAATATCAAAGAATGCCCCGTCGTCTCACAACTCCCATGCAACCAAGACCACGATAAGTACTAGTAGGATGCCTCGATTAACTAACACTAGTATGCACCTCATGAAAAATAGAGACTGGTGTCTCTGCCGTCGGCTCAAATCTTTACAAGGTACACTCAAAAACCCTCTAGTCTAGTCTACATAGTGAAACTACCTCCCTAAACAACAGAGTGTGAGGTATCTACCAATTCTTAGGCTTTGTGCTCGAATTAAATCCGTAACTAAGGATATGATAAAATTCTAATTTAAGTTGAAAAAATTTTGAGGGGGTCAAATTTTGATAAAATCATGCCATGTCTAACCCTACACAACAAACACAACAAAAAACAAAACCTAGACAAACTAAACAACCTAAAAAAGGAAAATTCCTAGAAGGAACCCTCCCCCACACTTGAATGACACATTGTCCTTAAGGTGTCTAATACACGCACTCAAAAACACAAATATCACACAAGTATAAAAAGGACAAACATGCAAGTAGGCAAAAATAATGATAAGCAAACAAACACACACAATAAAATCTAAAACACAAAAGAGCAAAGAAAGTAAAATAAAATAAAAAAAATACAAAGGAAGTAAGAGCTCCCTGTCAATCTTGATGAGGTGGTGGAGGTGGTGGTACGTCGAAACTCATGTTGGCGCCATAAACATCCATCCAATGATGCATGTACTCTATGTGGGCCCTCTGTTCGGCTCGGAAGGCTTTCTGCTCCTCTCTTTCTGCCCTCTACTCGACTCTCTCTCTATCATACTCCTCGTGAAATCGTGACCAGTTTGTTTGGTTGGTCACTGCAGAATCCTAGACTTGTACCTGCAAGGAAGTAAACTGGTCACGAAGGTAATGGAGCTCACCATAGATGTCATGCATCGCGTGGCTCGGAGCAGCCTGACTGGGGCCTGACTGACTGGAGTCGTGCTGGCTCTGCTCCTCCTCTTAATCCGCGTCTCCCACGTCGTCATCTACCTGAGCTGGAGGTGGAATAGGCTATCTGAGTCACTCCTGCACAGCTGGTCTATCCTGCCATTCCTTGAACTGGTACACAGTCTCTCTGTTTGCCCTTGTCTTCGTGATGAGCTTGCTGTTGTTGAGCTTTTGGATATTGAGCGGCAACGGATCAATTGAAGTACCCTCAAACTCTGAAAACTCAGCAGGAAACTGGTGACGAGCAATGTGTGCAATAATATGAGCCTGATAAAGACGTCTATGACCATCAACCAAATGCTAAATGGCTGATCATGACTCAAACAATAAAGAGTATATAACTGCGGACGAAAAACCTTCAACTCCTCCCACTGCCCGCTAAATGCAAGACTCATGAACCTATGAGCTAGAACAAGGCAGGGGTCCCTAATCAGCGAACTAGGTGCCTTCCCCGCCTCATAATGCTCAAACCCTGTAAGCTCGTGCCATGCCTGATGAGCAAGGCTAGGAGGTGAGAAGTTCAACGATGTACCTCCAGTGGGCAAATGAAAAATCTTGTTAAACTCTTCCTCGTCTAACGTAAACTCCCTATTGAACAGCCTAGCACTAAGCATTCTGTTATTCCCAGCAATCGTCAAAGTGCTAAAGAACTCACAGCTAAGTTCTTCCTTTCCTAATAGTGTCCTCTCCGAAAAGTATCTCCAACCAAATCTACGCAACATATTCCTCAAATCTCCCTCTAGACCTAATCGCTCCATATCCTCCCAATTAATTTTGAAATAGCTAACAATTGGAATCTTAGAGAAATGGGTGTACCTCTTCCCTTCCCTATTATTAAAGATCGAGAAAGGAGCGTCGTAGCGATCGGAGATGTCTAGAAGGGGTAGGTTCTCCGTTGGTGCCGAGAAAGTCCTTGCCCTCTTTCCTGCTCTTTGTATACGTGAACTTTCCGCCAATGAAAATGGGTGCAAAGTGTTGGGTTTTGATGGTGGAAGGTTATTGAGTAGTGGGCTTGTGAGGATTGAGTGTTTTTGTGTGAATGGATTGTGAGGTTTAGGAGAATTGTGAGTTTTGGGGTTTTGGCCGAGAGGTTTTAAACCTCTCTGCCGCGACATGGCACGCGCCACTAGTGCCTCTGGTGTGCGTATAGCCCGAGTTGTTGATTATTTCTCGCTGATGGTCCTGGCGCGCGCCACCGTGTTTAGGCGCGCGCCAGTACAGTCTTTGGTGCGCAAATTAGTAGGGAAATCTCCATTTCGATTGGTCTTAAGCACATAGTTCACAGAAACGAATAAACAAACACACAAAAACATAGATTTTATTCAATCAACACTAAAAGTGGCAATGACAATCTACGGAACAAAATTTAAAGCAAAATATTTGAAGAAAACCCAAAAAAGTACAATTAAACCGAAAAGAAAAAGGATTTCCCTATCACTTTCTTCGCAAAAGGTGCGGTTTGTTCTTGCTTTATCCGCCATTGTCAAAGTCGTTTCGGCCGTGTGTTCGTCAGAGGTTGAAAGGGCTAAAGCTCGTAATGGTTGGTTGTAAATTTCGGATGTGGGGTGGAGAAAGTGTATTTGGCAAAATGTGGCTGGTGCTTGGAGGCTATGGCACAATGCGGCCCTCTCAGAATTTATAGGTTCGGAATCTGCCCTACCTGGCGTGCGCCAAGTGGTACGACGTACGCCAGCTGATATGGCGTGCGCCATTGTTCTTCGTGAATGAACAGTTCCTAGGACGTCGTCTATATACGGTGTACTATACCTATACTAAATACATACAAACTACAAACTTATAAGGTAAAAAATAAAATTTAATCTAAACTAATTTTTTTTTGTTTTTCTTATTTTCTTGATTTTTTTGGCTTTTATGTACGCTGCGTTCTTGGAAAGCTTAAAACCAGACGCCCCATTCCTATGGGTTATACTTTAGACGGATTGTCAATTATCGTGACTTTTTTGGCATAGAGCCTAACAAGGTCACGATGTATGAGCACAGTCGCTCGATTGGCGTATAGTACTCTCTCTGATACAATCACCGTCAAAGGTGTAACTTTGATATCCGTCACTCACACAACTCCTCAATCGCGTACCAAGACGAACTTCCTGGTCTCGCAACACTTTCAGCACGAAGCTTAACGGGGTCTTGATGCAACAAGACAGTTCTCTCGGTTTGCGAAATTGTAGTATGTTTGCTACAAATACCATC
>SOPF01010193.1:0-10569 GCA_012979155.1 Hypericum perforatum | reverse complement strand
GCCACGCTCATGTCAAAACAACTGGTTGATATTTGAGGTTTTTGCTTCATTTGCCAAAACAATTAGTATTAATGAATTGTTTGTAATTTCAGTCCTTGCTATGTTTGGATTTCACGTTTTACATGTATCATCAAATTTGATAGAAAATGAACAAAAGAAGAGAACAAAAATATGGGTGATACTCATTATATCGTGTTTATATTTAGGCTCTACTTTTTCCATCATATATATTTCTCTGCATGAGGAGAGTTCGAATATATCGATAGCCTATTTAAAAAGTCGATTACTAAAATTATTAGCTCCTTAACATACTCAGTTTGTCAAGAGTAATTGATCAAACACCTGGAGTGCAATGTATCGCATGACCAGTCTTCTTCTCGAACTGCTGAGTCAAATGACTAATCCACATGGCAGAACGAGATTGGCTATCAAGATAGTTACAAGAGGCAAGAAATTAGAAGTCTGTTAGGTGATGGTTATGGGCATAGAAGAAGCGAGAAATTGGAGGCAAATTACCTTTAAGTACTTGAACTCTCATTGTATTACTCATTTAGTACATTCTTGATATTCTAATAAAATTCTCTCTTCTTTTCTTTTTCTTTCTTTCTCTCTCTATCCAATCTCCTCCATTCTTGTAAAATCAAGGTCAAGTTCTTGACAAAGTGGTATCAGAGCTGTGGACACGCTAAAAAATAGTAGATGATCAACTGAAGAAGTTCGAGGAAAGATTCATTGACTAGAAGCTCGCATAGAGAAAAGGATCGAAAGGAACAAACATGTGACGCACGGAAGATTAGACGAGATTACAAATGCAAATAAATAGATTCTTGAGATTCTCAAGGAGGAATTGGATAACAAAGATATGCTTGGCCCCTCTTCGATAAATTTGACATCTTCTGGTGGAGTGGTTGAGGTCGTGGCTTCTACTACAATAGAGACTGCTCAGGTGACACAAGTTCAAAGAGAAGGAATTCCAAACTCGAGGTTAGAGTTCCCTATCTTTTCTGATCAGAACCCTAGAGGGTGGTTACGAAGGTGTGAAATGTACTTTTTATGTACAAGATCGAGTCGGGTATAGGGACGGATTTATGTGTAAGGGTTGCCCCCACAAAAAAAAATTTATAGCTAATATTTAACCCAAAAAACATGTTTGCCCCTATTGATATTTCTAATTTTTTCCCCATAATTTAAAAAAGACAAAATTGACACAACAAAATTTTAACATGATTTTATTGCCCCCATAGTATAAATTTTCTAGATCCGTCCCTAGTTGGGTAAATGGGTCAAGTTAGCGAGTACGCATCTAGATGATGTTACAGAGGTTTAGTTTGATGGCTGGATGCTACAGAGTGGAGAGGTTAATTGGAAACAATTCTCCAATGATCTATGTCAGAAATTTGGTTCTAGAGACTCGGGGAGTATGGTCGAAGAGTTTAATCATTTGAAGTAGTTGGGTAGTGTGGAAGAATATGTCAGGAAGTTTGAAGAACTTTGTGGGTTGATGTTGAGAGAGAGTCCAACCTTGTCACAGTTGTACTACATGCACTCTTTCATTGATGGACTTTCTGATCAAATCAAGCCTTGGGTTCAAGCAAATGCTCCTTTGACTTTAGATGATGCCATTGTCAAGGCTTAGCTTTATGAGATGACATTGAAAGCTGGGCAGACGTTGTATAAGGGTGGAAGGATATTGACAAGAGTTAGCTACAGGAATGGTTTGCAAAATTCATCGAACACTTGGGGAGCAGGAATTTTGTCAAACACTTCAGCTGCGAGTGCAAACTCTAAGCCTTTGGTTGAACCTAGAGCTGTTAGGAAGAAGGAACCCTTCTATTTTGCTTGTGGTGAGATACCGTAGGTCAAAGGACATATGTGTAAGTATAAGAGAGGGGGGTTACATAACATTGAAGGAGATGAGGCTTGTGTAGAAGAAGGGCCCGATTTGGATGTAGTGGATAATCAATAAGAATTGGCAGAGCTTCCTATGCATGCTATAAATAAGAGCTTAGGTAGTGGTACGTTAAAATTGAGAGTGAAGATTCATAATAGACCAATATTAATCTTGCTGGATACTAGTAGTACAACTACTTTTATCAACGAGAGATTGGTTTAATTGTTGAGATTTGATGAGGTTAATACACCAAGGTTGACCATTTCTTTAGTGAATGGTACGAAGGTTCATTGCAATTAGGTGTACAATGTTGTAAGATGAGAAATGAGTCAGAGTCAATTCAAGTTTGATTTCCGAATCTTGCAATTAAGGATATATGATTTGGTTCTGGGCATATATTGGATGTAAGAATGCAATCCAGTCTTATTCGATTTCATACGTGCTGAAGTAATAATCCAGAATCAAGGAGAGTAGATTGTACTCAAGGGGTATCGCGACAAGAATGTTGCAGAAGAATTAAGTTATTTGTCTGCAATGCCATTGAATCAAGATCTGCATAAACAGCAAATAGAAGAGCTGATGACCATAACTTCAATTGAGGATGTTGAGGAGAGCATTGCTATAGTAGAGGAGTCCAAACTCAAGGAAAGAATGGGATCAAATTTTGGTCTTGAGTTCCAAAAGTAGCTGACACAATTTTTACAATCATATCGAGTGTTGTTTCAAAAACTTACTATGTTGCCACTACCATAAAGCCAGGATCATGGCTTTCCATTATTGCTAGGCACAATAGTAATTACTATATGACCTTATCAATTCTACACTTTTAAAAGGTAGAAATCGAGAATCAAGTTACAACTTTACTAAAATTTGGATTCATACAAGAAAGTGAAAGTCTGTTTACCTCACATATGCCTTTGGTTAAGAAGAAGGATGGTTCATGATGAATGTGCATTCATTATTGATAGTTAAATAACCAGACCATCAAGAACAAATACCATGTACCTATTATTGACGATTTGCTAGATAAATTGAGAGGAGCATGGGTGTTTTTCAAACTGGATCTACAAGTTGGTTATCATCAAATCAAGATGAAGGATGAAGATGTGCACAAAACAACATTCAGAACCCACCACCGCCACTTTGAATTTAAGGTAATGCCCTTTGGATTGACTAACGCTCCTACAACTTTTTAATTTGTTATGAATAAGATGTTAGCACCATTTTTACGTAAGTTCATTTTGGTTTTCTTTGATGACATATTAATCTATACTATAGATGAGAAGAACTATTTGTTGCATCTCGAGAAAGTGTTTGAAACTCTTTGTAGCGAGAACTTCTTTCTCAAGTTATTGAAGTATGAGTTTGGTATACAATCTGTTGACTACTTGGGTCATGTCATCCCTGACCTTGGTATCAGCACTGACCCTAGGAAAGTCTCAGCCATGAAGGATTGGCCACTTCCTCAAACTATGAAATATCTTTTTGGATTTTTTAGGTTGATAGGTTATTATAGAAAATTCATTAAATGTTATGCATAGGTTGCTAAGCCATTGCTCTTATTATTGAGAAAGGAGGGATTTGTGTGCAATGAAGAAGCAAGTCAAGCTCTTGCAACCTTGAAGGATAGGATGATCTCTGCTCCTATTCTTGCTTATCCAGATTTCAAGAAAATATTCATTGTTGAGACAAATACTTTTGATTGTGGATTGGAGGCTATGTCATCTCAAGATGATCGACCTATAGCTTTTCTAAGTCAAGTATTAGGGCCTCACAATGTTGGTTTACCAGTGTACGAGAAGGAGTTATTAGCTTTGTTACTTGTAGTAGCCAAATAGAGACATTACTTGGAGGGAGGAAACTTTGTCATTAGCACGGATCACCAGAGTAGTAAGTACTTGTTCAATCAAAAAGTTCATACAAACTTGCAGAAGAAGGGTGTTTCAAGGTTAATGGGTTAGATTTCGTGATTGAGTATAAAAGATGAGCTAAAAACACAGTCGCAGATGCCCTATTAAGAGTACAGCATGAGCTGTCAGCTGTGTCTGCAATTGTACCAGATTGATTACTTTCGATAAAGGCTAGTTATGAAAGAGATGATGACTTGTAGAAGTTACTTTAGATTCTTGCTGTAGCACCTACATCATTGCCTCATCATTAGTTATCTCAGGGCATAATTCGTTACAAGGGTTATGTGTGCATTGGTTCTACTAAACCATTATGATTTGACATATTTAATTAGCTATATGCCTCTGATATAGGTGGACATTCTGGCATGCTTATCTTGTACAAATAAATTAAGAAGCATTTTTTGGAAGGATTTGAAGGAAGATGTGAAGAAGTGGGCTCACAGTTGTGATGTTTGACAATATTACAAATTAGAAAATGTGGCTTACCCTGGTTTATTGCAGCCTTTAACCATACCAGAAGGGGCTTGGAAGAATGTCTCTCTCATTTTCATAGAAGGGTTACCGAAGTCAGGGGGAAAGGATATAATCCTTGTGGCGGTGGATCGATTTTCCAAGTACATACAACTCATGGCTTTGTCCCATCCATATACAGTGATGCAAGTGGGAAGATTATTTGTAGAGCAAGTATGCAAACTTTATGAATTTTTAGATGTGATTGTATCTGATCGTGACAAGATTTTTAGAAGCAACATATAGAAATCTCTTTTTCAATCATGTGTTGTGACATTGTATTTCAGCACTGCATATCATCCCCAGTCTGATGGTCAAACTTAACGGGTTAACCAATGCTTGGAAAATTAATTGCGTGGTATATGCTTCAACAAGCCACCAAGCTGGTTTTAATGGTTGCCTATTGCAGAATTTTGGTACAATTCCTATTTCCACGCTTCTCTTAAATGCTCTCCTTTTGAAGTTTATATGGTTATGCACCACCTGTGATCCCTGGACTAAGAGAAGAGCAACCATATGTTGCTATGGTAGCAGATTTAGTGATGCGTTAGGCACAAATGGTGCAAGGTCTAAAGGCAAATCTTTTGCGAGCTCATGAGCATATGCAAATCTTTTGAAGTAGGGGATTTGGTATATTTGAAACTTCAACTATATAGACAAGTGTCTGTAGATAAGAGAATAAATTTGAAGCTGTCAGCCAAGTATTTTGGCCCTTATCACGTATTGAGAAGGTTGATTCAGTTGCATATTGTCTTCATCTACCTGATGAGTGTACTATCCACCATGTCTTTTATGTTTCACTATTAAAGAGGAAGGTGGGTCTTGGGATTACATCGATTAACACACCTTCTATAACAGACACAGATAGACAACTTAAATTAGAACCTGTAGTAGTGATTGGACATCAAATTATCAAATGCAATAATACTGCTCTTGTCCAAGTTTTGATTCAATGGGCAAACTTGGGAGATGACGAAGCAACATAGGATGATTTTGGCACCATTTATGCTCAATTTCTTCAAGTTAGGGAGTTGAATCGTGCATTCTAAGCCCTTGAGGTCAAGGACAGTTTAAAGGGAGAGGGTTTGTCAAAGAGCAATTGATCAAACACCTGGAGTGCATCATATTGGATGACCAATCTTCTGCTCGAACTGCTGAGTCAAATAACTAATCCACGTGCCAGAATAAGATTGGCTATCAAGATAGTTACGAAAGGCAGAAAATTAGAAGTTTGTTAGATGATGGTTATGGGCGTAGAAGAAGCGGGAAATTAAAGGCAAATTATCTTTAAATACCTGAACTCTCTACTCATCCAGTATATTTTTGATATTCTAATAAAATTTTCTCTCCTTTTCTATCTCTTTCTTTCTCTCTATCCAATCTCCTCCATTCTTGTAAAATCAAGGTCAAGTTCTTGACAAAGTGGGTTCTTGTAAACTTGTTTGCTTAAATTATCAACTATAAATTTGTACTCTTGGAAATATCACAAAATTTAGTCTAATTAGGAAAAAAGAAGACACTCAGGGATACCGTAGCCACACTTGTATTATATTCTATAATATAATTTGTGCGAAAAATAGAGTCTTTAGTGTGGACAATCAATTAACTAAAATAAATCTAAATTTTAAACAAATAAATTTGGATTAAGAAAATGTTGCTCATCATTAAACCAAATTAAATTGGGTCTGAACGTTTTCCATTAGTATAAAGTGTACCCTTTTCTTTCTACTTGCTAAAGATGTTTTCTATTTGTTAAACTATAATTAAAACTTATTGTTTGTTATTGAAAATAGTATCTTGTGATGTTAATTTTTTTTACTTTAATATATTGGGGTTTAAAATACATTGAACAAATTTATTTTTTAAAAAAAATTTAAAATTAAGAGGACTAAGTTAGACCCGGACAAATGCTTAGAGATTTTTTTTAAAACAATATTTTTTCTGTATTACCTAATTTTTTTTATTTCTTCACTAAATTTAAAATGGTTATGACTAATCATTTTCTCTAATATATGACGTTAACGTTTCACACACAAGCTTTTCAAATTTAAATATTTTTGTAATTCCATAAAACATACACTATATGATTTATATTGAATTCTCATAAATAAACAAATAATAATAGTTTCCACATGTTAGGGTATAGTAATTCCTAGTATTCACGTCTCCATCCAACTAATAATATAGTATTTGGCCAAACAAACAACAGAAGAGGGAAGAATAGCCATCTAAACTATATGATTTTTATTAGATTCTCTTGCTCTTTAAAAGCCCATATCTAAACTCATTCCATATACCATATCAAATCCATCTTCCCCCAACTAATTGCCTTCTCCTTTCTTATTACTCTCTTTTTTTCGTCTTTTAAATTTTTTTGTTTTATAAAATAAAATAAAAGTATTTCATATTTAATGATAAAAAAAATAATCATAACAACCTATATTTTCGAGGGAAAAAGGAGAAGAAAAAATCGCAGCGATCTGATCTCACAAAATTCTAGCAAAATGTGAATGCATATTCTTATAAATTCTATGATTGTTGTTGTATGCTGTATATGAATAGTATCTAGAGCATTGCTTTATAAATTAAATAGTTCTCGAAAATTGGTTTGACTTATTTTTTTTCTTCAAGATATTGGCTATTTATTTTTAAACTAGATTTTTTTGAAAAATAAATTTTACATCATATTTAAAACTATGATTCTACTTGAAATCAAATGTGCATTCTGTCGTAGGCTAAATTATTTTTGACCTATTTATAAAGTTGTAAATCCATTAACTATGTCTATTTTAAATTTGTAAAACATTTTAGTTGACATCTAAAAATTGAACTATTTAGTTTTGATATTAATTTCTTAATTCAATGATTAGGTTTTTATGTTACAATGATTTTTAATGTTAGTGCAATGATTTATTTTGCTCTTTTGCAATTTTGCAAATTATTTGGGTTGACATTTACAAATTGTACTGTTTAGTTTTTCACTAATTTTTAATGCAAAGATTTAGTTTTTATGGTACAATAATTTTTACTGCCAGTGCCATGATTTATTTTTCGATTAATAAATATTATTTTTGTTGTCATAAATAATAATTTTGTCTCTAACTAAATAGTAGACATAAAAGTGCGATAATTGATTTTAGAATAAATGTATTACTGTCAATGTAATGATCGATTTAAGACTAAATTTTGTCTATTACGTGTAATCGTGTACATATGATGTACATTTAGAAATAATAGATATGTGTAAATACTGTTCTATACTATATCTTCAGTTATGTTCAAAAGATAGAACTGTTTTTTATGTCTGCAAACATTTGTGTTTTGCTATATTTAAATGAGTATACGTTCAGAATCTATATCACTTGTCAATTTATTGAGGTTGCATATGTATGTGATATATAACTATAGATGAGTGATAATTTTTTAAAGGGAATATAGTTTTAATTTTAATTTTAATTTGTGTTTGAAAGAACCTATTTCTTTAATGGTTTATAACTATATAATAAATGAAATTTATATGATAAATGCAAACATGTTAAACTAATAAATCTTAAAAGAAAATTATGTTTTCTCACAAAACGAAGAAACTGTGATCCATGATGTGTTGGCAAAGGGCTTCAAATTTGGGCAGGACTATATGGATTCGATAGAGAATGTAAGATCGGAGAAGCCATCGCAAGAGGTACATTGGACTCCGCCGAGCGGGGGGTGGTTTAAAGTCAACGTCGATGCAAGCACCTGCAGTGACGAAAGTGGACATGTTGGGATCATAGTGCACAACGATGTAAGGTCCTTAATGATGGCTACAACGAGGAGAATCACAAATCTCCACCACCCCACTATTGTGGAGTGCCAGGCGGTCTACACGGGCCTAAAACTCGCAAGCGTTATGGGGCTAGGAAGGGTGGAAATTGAATCTGATTACCTACCGGTGGTTCAGCGTTTGACAACAATGTCCACGGATAGGAGTGATCTGGCAGGGTTGATCGATGACTGCAAAAGCTTATTTGATAAATTCAATTAGATTCGCGTTGTCTATGCCCGCAGAGAGGCTAACAAGCTGCACACGAGATAGCAAAAATTCCCATTCCTGATGATCGTGAGATACTAATGTTTTCCTGGCCTCCTGACTGCATCCATGGAATTCTCGAGAGGGATAACCTTCTAGGTGATGCTCCCCTTTCAACCTCTGCTTGAACCTCGTTATTTTGTCCTTTAGTTTTGGTATACCCTTCAAATTTGTGCAGTGTTATCGGGGGCACTCTTTTTTCTATCTCCAGTTTTTTTCCTGTTGCAGCAGGTTTTTCTGGAATAGGTTTTTTAGTGAGACCAACGACTGTAATCTCATACTTGTATGGGGGGAAGGGTATTCTAGTTTCTTTCTTTATGTTTTATTCGATTTCGCGATCAATCATCTGTAATGCTGCTGATGTAACACTGCCATTATATTAATACAACACCTCTTTTTGAAAAAAAAAATAATAAATCTTAAAAAAAATTCCTAAAAAAGATTATTCAAAATTTTAAAAATATTTTTTCTTTTCTATTTTTTCAATATAGTACCATGATGATAATTCCGTGAGAGATATTACAAGGAAATAATTATTCTAAAATATGGATAAAAATATTTGAATTATTGTTTTCATACTACTTTTGATTAACTTTTTTTTCTTTCTAAGATACAGTAAGTGTTTGGTTTGGCTGTTGGATAGTAGAGATTGGCTGATTTTAAAGTGTTTGACAAAAGAAAAAAAAGGTTATGGCTCTTGGAAGATTAAATTACGAATACCCTCGATTCAGAGAATTTTTTAATAATATCTACTATCTTAAATATTAAATTAAGATGGGCACTTTTTTAATTGGTGAAAATATATGGATAAATAATATGTACTATATTAATTAAGAGAGATATTTCTTTAATTGGCAAAAATATATAGATAATAATAATTACTATATTAAATATTAAATTAAGAAGAATACTTTTTTAATTAGCAAAAGCATAGAGATAAATAATATATACTATATTAAATATTAAATTAGGAGAGACACTTTATTGTATATTAAAGAATGATGTTTATTAGTCAATTACCATTATAAGTAATTTTACAACTCAACAGCAACAACCAATGCTAATTTACCAAACACTTTTGCAAAAATCGAATATCAGCTATCAGCTGAATACTATCAGACGACAGCTGATCAGCTGACAACCAACAGCTAACAGCTAAATTTCATCAGCCGTCCCAAACAGACCCACAATCCGAGGTTCAAATATTTGTTGTTCGTCATGTTTGTAGAATTGTGTTGGATTATCATCTATTAATATCAGTTTCTATTTAGAAATATTTTCAAAGTATTCGATCAATTAAAACAAAATAGTACATAAATCCAAAATTCTTTCAATAAAAAGAATTTCTATGTTAATAAAGAATTTAAGTTATTAAAGTGTAATATCTATATGAATAAAATGTACTTTCTTTTCAACAAATTTCTTGAGAGAATTAGGTCAAACATGTTTGGCTTATAGAAATTTTATGATGAGTGACCTCCATAAATCCTAAAAAAATCCTATTATTTTGTAGAGATAATATTTTGAATCATGGGATCCGTGATTCAAATTTAAAAGATGAACCACAAAGTAGTAATAACAGAGAACTGGAAATAGGATAATTACCCTTAAACTCTCGTGGATTGCTTGAATTATCATTTTAGCTTCTCTTGTTTTGAAACTAAAATTTTAACTCCTCTTGTTTACTTTTAATATACTCAAAAGCCCTTGTCACTAAAATCATAAAAATTTTAAGCAAAGAAAGACTTGAAATGACCCAATTTCTATTAGCTTAGAATAAAAAAATTTATTTTCTCTTCTTTCCTCCCTTCTCTCTCCTCTCGTATTCAACTTCATATTAAATCCCCAGCCCCCTTCTCTCTTCTCATTTCCAAGCCCATCTTCATCTTCAGCCTCTCTGTCCCAAAAAAAAAATCAATTGTTCAATTACACAACAAAAACACAATCAAACAACCAACCAATATTTAATTAATTAGATATCCTTGAAAGAGCACCCCTAATACCAAATGAGATTGACATATGTTTGAACCAAATCCAGGCTTGGCATATAACATATGTTTAATTGAATAATCTTGGATGTTTAATTGTTTTTCTGATGGTATGGGCTTCTGAAAAAAATAAAAGCAAAAAATAGGGTTAAATTTTTTTATTTCAAAATAGTAGGTAATTTAGACAAACTACACAAGCTA
>SOPF01010191.1:0-10160 GCA_012979155.1 Hypericum perforatum | reverse complement strand
GATGTTCACGCATTTTGTTTGAGTGAAGTCGAGCATGATTAAGTTCTGTCACATGCATATTTCAGCCATAACTAATATATTATGTTCTATTTCCTTGCTAAGTGCCTTCGGACATTTACCACTTACAAATCTATTTCAGGTTCCCAGAAGTTTTAGTTTGTTCGAGTGTTCGAAGTTCGTAGTACTAGCCAAGCTCTTTTCTTTTGAGGGCTACTTTTGAGGTCTCCGGATAGTGCCACTGTTCCCTTCTATATAGATGTTCCGTAGTAGTAGTATTTTGGAGATGTTTGTGATTTTCGGTTTGTAAATTAATTCGGTTTGATTTTGTATGTTGATAAGACCTGTGAGATGATTCTGTTTGTAATTTGCTTCCACTTAGTTTGATTGTTGTGAGATGGATTTGAGGCTTGCTAGGCCTGCATTTTTGTTGTTGATGTGTCATAGAGTCTAGCGCCGGTCACCGACCTCAGATCGGGTCATGACAGAGTTGGTATCAGAGCTAAATTTAGGTTATCTTATGTGATATCTGATATGGTATTTAAGAATGCTATGGAGCATAGGAACCATCGTGTCTTGTCCTTCTTTGTCTAAGCCTATTTGTGGTCTTCTTAAAGTGTGACTTACTCTTATAGGGAAGTTATGCCTCAGAGACGTAAGAGTACCGATGCTACTGTTAGGGAGCAAGGTGAAGGCTCCGAGTAGCCTAGAGAAGAGGCTACACCAGTTGAGCATACCACTGCTACTACAGCTGCTACTACTACGACTATCATGCCGACTCAGACAAGTCAACTAGCGGCTGGTACTCCTTTTGGGCATAGAGAGCAGAGTGGTGATGCGGTTGATAGGGTGATGGTGGCGATGGAGAAGTTTATTACCACGCAACAGAGTCAGGCAAATAAGAAGGCTGCTATGACACCTAGAGATGATTCCTTGGCAGAGTTTTTGAGATTGGAGCCACCTACATTCTCTGGGGTACGTGATGATCCTCAGATGTTTATTGATGAGATGGGAAAGAGATGGAAGATCTTGAATTGCGACAGCAAGAGGATGGTGGAACTCGATGCATTCAAGTTGACTGGTGAGGCAGGTATATGGTTTCAAACGATGGAAGCTGTTGGTTGGACTTGGAAGAAGTTCAGTGACTCTTTATTAGATCGCTTCCTGCCTGAGAGCCAAAGAGATGCTCGTACCTTTGAGTTTGAGAGATTGGTAAAGACTCTAGAGATGACAGTGACGGAGTATGATCAGAAATTTTGCCATTTGTCTCGCTATGCAAAGCACTTGGTACCTGATGAAGATAAGAAGGTGAAGAGATTTATTCGAGGACTGGATGATTCAATGTTTAAGGTGATGTACCTACGTGGATTTCAGTCATATTCAGCAGCAGTGGATTATGCTAGAACTTTGGAGATATGCGATAATGAACGGATCGCAAGGCAGAAGCAAGCAAAGGTTCAGCGATTTGATAGGCCACCGCAATTCAGTTCCAACCAGAGTTTTGGATAGCAGCAAAGGCCGAGTTTTTAGCCTAACTTTTTGAGGGGTGGAGGTTCTTATGGAGGATCATGGAGAGGTAGTGGTCCTCGTGGCTCACAGGGTGGCCGTGGCCAATCTGGTGGTCAAGGCTGATCCGGTGGTTTGTGTGCCAATTGTGGGAAGCAACACCCAGGGAGACTATGCTTCAAGCAGACAGGTGCTTGTTTTGGATGCAAAAGGTTTGGACATCAGATTAAAGACTGTCACGTGGTTAAGGCAAGACAACAGGCACAGCTGACAAGTTTATCTATTCAACCTCGAGAGCAAGATCAGAGTCTCCTCAGCCAGAGCCACCAAGGAGAGAACTCAGGTTCGAGAGGGAAAGAGCTAATGGAGCATGATAGTGGGGGTCCAGCTCGAGTTTATACCATGACAAAGAAAGATGCTAAGGCATCTAACACAGTGGTTTCAGGTATACTTCCTATAGGATTGTCACACGCTCGAGTCTTGTTTGATTCGGGGTCGACACATTCATTTATGTCACCCTTATTTGCTGAGTTCTTTGATAGTCCACCTGTATTGTTAGAGGAGCCATTAGATGTTTGTACCCCTTCTGGTCATATCATTCATGTGCATTTAGTTCATAAATCATGTGTGATAGTCGTAGATGGCCATGAGATGTTGGCTGATCTACATGTGTTAGACATGGATGATTTTGATGTGATTTTGGGTATGGACTGGTTGTCATCATACCATGCTATGGTGGACTGTTTCAAGAAGATTGTGAGGTTCAGGCCTGAGGGTGAATCAGAATTTGTATTTCAGGGTGATGAGATGGTTCCACCGAGGCTTATATCTTGTTTGAAAGCTTCGAGATTATTGAGAAGAGGTTGTGAGAGTTATTTGGTAGTAGTTAAAGAAGTGAATGCAGATTCTGATCAGATTACTGTTGAGAACATTCCTGTTATGAAAGAGTTTTCAGAGGTCTTTCCTAATGAGTTGCCAGGTTTACCACCTGAGAGGGAGATAGAGTTTTGTATTGAGTTAATGCCGGGGATGCAACCAATTTAGATACCGCCATATCGGATGGCACCTGCTGAATTAAAAGAGTTGAAGGTACAGTTGCAGGAATTGTTGGATAAAGGATACATATGACCTAGTGTTTCTCCGTGTGGGTGCTCCAGTGTTGTTTGTTCGGAAGAAGGATGGAAGTTTGAGGTTATGTATCGACTACCGCAAGCTGAATAAGGTGACTATTCGTAACCAGTATCCTCTTCTACGTATTGATGATCTATTTGATTAGTTGAGAGATGCTAAGTGGTTTTCGAAGATTGACTTAAGGTCAGGGTACCATCAGTTGAGAATTAGAAAGGAGGATGTAACCAAGACTGATTTCAGAACCAGATATGGACATTATGAGTTCTTAGTCATGCCATTTGGTCTTACGAATGCGCCAACCTATTTTATGGGTTTGATGAATTGGGTATTCAAGCCATTCCTGGATCATTTTTTAGTTGTATTTATCGATGACACATTGATCTACTCACAGAGCAAGGAAGAACATGAGAGACATCTATGGTTGGTTTTGAAGACGTTGCTTGATAATGAGTTATATGCTAAGTTGTCTAAGTGCGAGTTTTGGTTGCAGAGTGTGGCATTCCTAGGACATGTGGTGTCCAAGGATGGAGTGTCAGTTGATCCAGCAAAGATAGAAGCTGTTGTGAATTGGCCAATGCCTACTAGTATCACAGAGATATGCAGTTTTCTTGGGTTGGCTGGTTATTACAGAAGGTTTGTGAAAGAGTTTTCTGCTTTGTCTGCTCCACTCACTCGACTAACTCAAAAGAATGCAAAGTATGTATGGGGAGAAGATTGTGAGAAGAGTTTTTGAGAGTTGAAGCGTCTGTTGACCAATACTCCAGTATTGGCATTACCATCAGCATTGGGTAGCTTTTCTGTGTATTGTGATGCTTCCAGAGTTGGATTAGGTTGTGTTTTGATGCAAGGCAAGAACGTGATAGCGTATGCATCTAGACAGTTGAAGAAACATGAGCATAATTACCCAGTGCATGATTTAGAGATGGCAGCTGTTGTGTTTGCACTTAAGATATGGAGGCATTATCTCTACGGTGAGAAATTTGAAGTGTTTACTGATCATAAGAGTTTGAAGTATATTTTTGAGCAGCGAGATTTGAATATAAGGCAGAGGAGATGGATGGAGCTTTTGAAAGACTACGATTGTACCATCAGTTATCATCCTGGCAAAGCGAATGTGGTTGCGGATGCTTTGAGTCGGAAGTCAGCGGGTAGTTTAGCACATATGTCAGTGACACGAAGACCTTTGATTTTGAGTATTCATGAGTTATTTGACCAAGGGTTAGAATTGACTACAGATTTAAACAGAGATGAGCGAGTGTTATTGGCTGAAATCCATTTACAACCAACGATACATGGTCGGATTGTGGAACTACAACGAGAAGACCCTGAGATAGTGGAGATGATTGGAAAAGTTGAAAAAGGTGAATTGCCAAAATTTAGCCTTAGTACTAATGGTGTCTTACATTATGGTACTCGATTGGTCGTGCCTAATGTAGGAGACGTGAGGAGAGATATCATGAGTCAAGCACACAAGGCAGTTTATAGTATGCACCCTGGTTCGACCAAGATGTACAATGATATGAAGAAGAGCTACTGGTGGAAAGGCATGAAAAAGGATATCGGGGAATTTGTCACAAAGTGCTTAACTTGTCAGCAAGTGGAGGCCAAACACCAAAGACCTTCTGGTTTGTTGCAGCCACTGAACATTCCAGAATGGAAGTGGGAGCAGATCACCATGGATTTGTTAGTAGGTCTTCTTACTTCACCGAAAGGGTTTGATTCTATTTGGGTGATCATGGATAGATAGACGAAGTGTGCACATTTTTTGCCTATCAAGAGTACTTATGATGCAACGAAGTTTGCCCAACTGTTTATTGATCAGATTGTACGACTACATGGAGTTCCGATTTTGATAGTTTCAGATCGAGGGGCATATTTTACATCTCGCTTTTGGAAGAAGTTCCAAGACTCCAAGGGCACTTGGCTAGATTTGAGCACAGCTTTCCATCCTCAGACAGACGGACAGTCAGAACGGACAATCCAAGTATTGGAAGATATGATGCGAGCTTGTGTGATGGATTTCGGTGGAAGCAGGGAGCTTTATTTGCCTTTAATGGAGTTTGCTTACAACAACAGTTATCAGTCTAGTATTCAGATGGCACCTTACGAAGCTTTATATGGTAGGAAGTGCAGGTCTCCAATTTGTTGGGATGATGTTGGTGAGAAGCAACAGTTAGATCTTGAATTCATGCAAGAAACCGTTGACAAAGTTAAAGTAATTCGAGAACGCCTATGGGTAGCTCAAAGCAGACAAAAGTCATATTCAGATAAGAGAAGAAAGGATATTGAGTTTGAAGTGGGTTCGAATGTGTTTCTCAAGGTATCACCGATGAAGGGGATTATGAGATTTGGCAAGAAAGGCAAACTGAGTCTGAGATATGTAGGACTATTTGAGATTCTGGAACGGGTTGGCCGATTGGCTTATCGTTTGGCACTACCGCCTATGTTCGCAAATGTACATCCAGTGTTTCACATTTCAATGCTTCGGAAGTATCTACACGATCCCTTGCATGTGTTAGATCAGCCGGATATGGATTTTCAAGATGATCTCACCTACGAGGAGCGACCTCTACGGATAGTAGATAGACAAGTGAGAAGTCTCAGGACTAAAGATCTTCCGTTTGTGAAAGTGGAATGGCAACACCATTCTTCTGCAGAGGCTACACGGGAATTGGAGAAAGATATGTAGGAGAAGTATCCTCATCTATTTGAGTGACATGGTACGTATTTCATACCTCTACTAAATTCGAGGACAAATTTTTATAAGGGGGAGAATTGTGATAGCCTCGCAAATGATCAACTGTTAGTGCATTATGCCATTTATGTGACGGGATGAGTTTCAGAAGTGTGTTTAGATTTTCTTTGGTAACCCTTAGCGAGTTGGTTCAAGTTCGACAAAGTTGACGTAATGAACTTCTGACTTCCGCAAATGTAGTTGGTCATTTCTCGGGTAGATTGACCTTTGCTCACTTAAATGGCCATAACTTCTTCATTTTTGCTCCAACAATTTTGAGTGAGTACAATTTAAAAACTAGACATAATATGCTACAACTTAGTCATCTACAAGTTTGGTCAGAAATCAAAGGAAGTAGTTGAAAAATGAGCTCAAAGTTGCTGCCCTGTGATTGGACCAAAGAATTACCATAACTAATCACATGTGTTTACTTAAGTAAAAGGGTAAAAGAGGTGAGGAAGGGCTGGAACTGACTCACCTACTTACCTTTTGCACACAGGAAAGGTATAGAAGAGGTGGGAAACTCGGTTGGTTCGTCACAAAACAAAACAGAAGAAAAGAAGAGAGGGTTGAGGAGAGAGGAACAAGCAAGCAGGTCAAAAAGTTACGACTTGGTAAGTTCCTCTTCGTTTCAATTCAGATTTTATAGTTCTAATGAAAGTTGTAGAGGACAAAGAGATCTTTCTTGTTCTGAAAACCATTTATGATTTGGATATAGGAGTCAATGGCAAAATCGTTTTGAAGACAGAGCACGTTTCTCGGATAGTCAGTAAGCAATGCGAAGAAGATCAGCCTTGTAAGTGGACTTATACTCCGAGTTAGATCACGAACTTTGGATAGATTTTAGAAGACTTCAGTAGCTTTCTTGTGATATATTGTTGTGGATTTTGGTTTAGAGAATTGACCGGAAATGTGTTTTGAATCTGATGTTTTTGTATGAGCACCTAGCTGAGGTCGTTGAGGAAAATGTGATTAGTAAGCATATTTTGGCTCCAAATTTGGATTTAATTTTCTATAGTCGATTGTAGAGGACTTGATAAGCTTTCTGAATATGTATCATATGTGTGAATTCAGAGAGTGTGGCTGAGTTCACAGCTGAGCAAGTTTGAGAGTTGAGCTTGATAAGTTGTTCTTTTTGGATTCTGAGGTTAATTGTTGGTTCTGAGATGTTGAGTACATACAAGGGGGTTGTATTGGAGTGAAGTTTGGGCTTGGTATAGTATGTTTGAGTGATTTTCAATGATTGTTTGCAACGGGGCTTGCGATGAGCTTCGTTGATGTTTGGTTGGCAAAATCAGATTGTTGTAAGCATGTTGAGCATGAGTGAACTGTGTACAGAATATATATGTGTGGATGTTTGATATGGAATCAAATGAATGAAGGATTTGAGCTATTTGATTATGGTTGAATGATTTGCGATGACGACTTGCGAATGCACCTAAGTTGGTCGTTTTGAAGTGTATGAGGTGAATTGGTTTTGGAAACCAAGGGTTAACCTCGTTATGCGATTTTGAATTGTTGTTCAGATTTCCGACGTTGAAGGAACTTTGTGTGGAAGGAGCATCGGATTTGGAAATTGACGCTTTCGAGCGCTATTTATCTGAGTAAAAGGATAGCACATGATAACTTTGGTTGTGTCTGTTGTATGTTTGTTTTGGAATTTGATTGTGTGCGTCACATGCATATGGTTTGGTCCATGTTACGTTTAGACACATTTGTGATTGTGTGGTGAGGCATGTGACATTTGTGAACAGCCGGCTAGATTGCTAGCTTGGGGCTGATTCGTTTTGTCTGATGGATATATTTTGGACCGTTGGGTCATTTGTCTGATAAGATATGTGTTTTGTGAGAGAAATGAATAGACTTTCCCGTACTAACCGGGGATGTTAGTCTATGAGCTCATAGTTTTGGGGGTATCGCTAGTGTACATTTGTAAGCTTTGGCCAGTTTACATTTATATACTAGTTTCTGTTATTTGTGAATGAAAGAATCGCTTGGCCATTTGGATGCCTCTGTCACTAAAGAAGTGGCGTTACAAAAACCTATTCATAGCTCTCTGTCTGTGTGTGCGTGTGCGTGTGTTGATATTTGTGTTTGGGAATAGCATTTGATGTTCACGCATTTTGTTTGAGTGAAGTCGAGCATGATTAAGTTCTGTCACATGCATATTTCAGCCATAACTAATATATTATGTTCTATTCCCTTGCTAAGTGCCTTCGGACACTTACCCCTTACAAATCTATTTCAGGTTCTCAAAAGTTTTAGTTTGTTCGAGTGTTCGAAGTTCGTGGTACTAGCCAAGCTCTTTTCTTTTGAGGGCTACTTTTGAGGCCTCCGGATGGTGCCATTGTTCCCTTCTATATAGATGCTCCGTAGTAGTAGTATTTTGGAGATGTTTGTGATTTTTGGTTTGTAAATTAATTCGGTTTGATTTTGTATGTTGGTAATGTTCCGTAGTAGTAGTATTAAATATGCCAGAGTTGAGGGGGCTAAATGTAATTTACTCTAAATTTTTTGTTCTTTTGGATTATGATGTACTCTATTCTTGCACTCCAAAATTCTCACTAATAAGGAAGATGATGCCAAGTCCAAGAAACGAGAAAATGGTCAAGCTATAAAAAATAGAGGGAGTTACTTGAGGAGACCATCTCTCTTTTTGGCTGACAGAAATATTAATCCCATCCGCTGCTTCTCAACTTAGGAGATAAAAATTCCAATCAACAATTTTGACAAAAAGGAACTTGACGACTAGCCTTATCCATATTATACAGTTTTTTTAATATTAGGATGTCATTGTAAAGAGGCCACGATGGAAATGGTAGTAGTCCCTTAGGGACATTGTTGTTGCATCACGGTTGAGTGTCCAGTAAAATGTCATGAATCTAATAGAATGTTGTTTGGCAACAAAGTTTCCTTTAGTAATTTACGAATCATTCAACTATGATGGAACCTTAGATGATGATCTACTTAACGATTTCTATGGACGTGATTCACAAAGTTTGTTGCCTTGGAAACATAGACTAAACATTTTAATCGATCTAAGCAATGTGGTCGCTTATCTTCACACTACATTGTATGGGCTGCTAGTTCACCAAGACATCCAACCATTTAGCACCATTTAACATACTCATCGATAAGAAGAATGATGTCATAAAGCTATTTGACTTTGACTTTTGTTTGTCTCTTCCAAAAGAAAAATCATTCATAGAATCTCAGGTATTAGCTGGTACAAGTAGATATATGGATCTGGAGTACATCAAGGAGGATTGCTTCATATTAGATTCGTGAAGATGAGTTCATTGGAAAAAGAATGAGTCAAAATAATAAAGAAATTTGATTCCATTCATGAGCTCAACCGAGCTTCATAAAACTCAATGATTGCCAAATCTATCCCAATAACCTCTAACTAATATAAGCTAATCATTTCTATTTAAAGCAACTAGAGAGTGAGACGCGTGAGCTCGAGGGTGTGCCCACGTGTGAAAAATTATATTCAAATTTTGTGGTTCTTAAAATACTATGTATTAGTCCCTACAGATATATGTAAATCTTCAATTGAGTCCTTTGCTTTCTTCTGCTACATCAGAAGAGTCCCTGATATCCTAGAGTAGCTCCTCGGGTGCTTCGTGAATCAATGTGAGAGTTTGATCTATTGATAACCCTTGTAACTTAGACTGTGGATGTCTAACACACCTAACTTACTAACAAGAAACTCAAAGCGGGACATAGAGAGCCTTTTGGTAAATAAATCAGCAAGCTAAAACTGGATCTTCATATGAAAAAATTTGATCAAACCATGATGTACCTTCTCACAAACCACCTGACCATCAATCTCTATGTGCTTTGGGCATTCATGAAATACATGATTCTCAGCAATATAAATTATAAACTTGCAATCACAATATATGAGTACTGGTGCTACAGGCAAGGCACCTAAATCTGTCAACATATATGTGATCCATTGAACCGCTTAAGCTGTGTAAAACATGGCACAATACTCGGCGTCAGAAGATGAATAAGAGATACTCTCTTGTTTCTTTGCGTGCCAAGAAATAAGCAGATTCCCAAGATACACAAAATATCTTGTAATAGATCTTCTGGAATCTTCACAATTAGCTCAGCTAGTGTCACTATACGCCTTCAAGTGTTCATCTCCCTTTTGTGAACGGTATAAGCTTAGACTAGATGGGTTCTTGATATATCTCAAGACTTGATAAGCAGCTAAAATCTGTTTATCGCAAAAATTAGTAAGATACTAACTGAGCTGCTAAATCACAAAGTTGATATCTGGTCTAATGGCCGTGAAATACAATAATTTACGACACATATAGTAACTGTCAGTTGAAATATGAGATTAGCATTTCTTTGCGCCGCTAAGTTGTGACTGTTGGACCAACAATTCGTTCTTCATACAATGTCCATTGATCTCCATCTTCTCGTCAACATCATACCCGTAGATTAAGTTGATCTCTTGATTGAGATCTTACTCTGTCCGTGGTCCGTGGATGAAGATCTGATGCGATTTTCGTAGTTCAACTTCAGGTGGATAACACATGGAGTTGGGATTGTAAATCGGAATCGATGTGAATTTGGACAAATAACAATAAAAAGAAACAATAAGCACTTGAATAAGCGTACCTTGATGACTTGGATATTGACACGGTCATCTTCTAGGACATGTTCATAATCAGAAAGAAGCTTATCGTTCCTCATGATCCTGCCTTCGATCTTCAGCATTTGCCAATAGTGCAACGACGTGTTCCTATATATTATATGCTTCAATGCCATAACA
>SOPF01010169.1:0-20043 GCA_012979155.1 Hypericum perforatum | reverse complement strand
GAGATTTGTATTAAGTTTGACCTTTTTAAGAAGGATATTAGGTTTGACCGGAGGGAGAGGGAATTACGTGGACACATGATTGACCATGACTTAACTCCAAGGAGACAACAAAGAGATAGCGCGGGTCCTACATGTCCTTTATTTTTTTTGGTCAAGCAACTCTTTTCCTTTTGGACAAAGTCCATACGTAATTTGGCATCTGCTTTCTAAAAATTCGTCAGTACTGTTAAAGATCAATAATCTTAACAATTACACGGCTGTAAAATAGGATCGGACAAATACAGGGATAACATTAAAAAGCTTTATTGTTAACAACCAAGTAATAACTTCCAAATCGTAACTAGAGTTTTGTCAAATATTTTTATAAGTAAATGGCTTTGTATTTACAGAATAGAATGTATATTCGCTATAGCAAGTGCAAGTAAGCAATGCATCATCATCTACATATAACAAGATCACACCATAAAGTGAGAAGAGGGGTTCATAATCCGAATAAAATAAAAGGATTTGTGCACCAATTTCTGAAATGGAGACCAAATTAGCCTTTTGTCAGATGAAGAATCGTATGGACAAGCAGGTCGAGGTCGTACAATTCTGTAATTTAAAAAGAATTATTCAATTTTATCATAAATGTTAGGAATTATGTACCTTGTTATGCGACTTTTGTTATTATGTATGACACCGAGGCATAATGAATAAATAAAGAGTTCACCAAGTTCGTTGCTCTTGACAAAAATGACGTAGATTAATCCTACCATTTCTCTAATGAATCACCAAGTCCCATGGTCACATCCCCTAACTAAGTTATCAATCGATTCACAAAGTTCATCTTTAATTACACTATTCCATTTGGCATTAAACAAGCAAAATTTCGTGTAATTTTATGACCCCGACGATCATTGCCCTTATAGCGACCGCTAAGTCCGTCAACTTTTGTTAAAATAGGCATAATTTTTTCATACGAATTTTGAATCAGGTGATTCTATGACAAGTAGATCTATAATATCTAAATCTACAACTTTGATGTTTTGAGTTTTGTGATTTATGCTTATACCTAGCAACCGCTAGTTCCTTAGCAACCGCTGGGGGAAAATTTAGGCGGCAAATCAAGCGCTCGCTGGTTTTCCAGCGCCCATTGGGCTTCATGGGTTGGCTCTTTTCTTTTAGACATTTTTTCTCCTCCACTTGGTGAAGCCTATACATATCACCCTCTTATTTGATAAATCTTATCCTAAACCATCTTTGAACAAATATCTAGCTAAGAAAAACGGCAAGAAAAGAGGGAAGAAGAAGAAAGAAAGGGATGAAGATCTTACAACTTGGAAGTTAAGATAAGAGATTTTGTAAAGTTTTGCTTAAATTAAGTTGAGATCCTTTCTTTACCTTGAAGAAGAAGTAGGTATGTAAGGTTTTGATCAAATTTTTGTAGACCTAGGTGAGGAGGTTAAGGAGAGTTAAAGGTATAGGACTTGATGATATGTGGAAGATAGATGAAGAACTAAGCTTTGAGGGTGTGTTTTGTGGATCATTGCATGGTTTAGAGATTGCGTTGTATAAATCCAAATTTAGGGACTTTCAGATGAATTTTCATGTTTCCTATATGCTAGAGAGGCTGGTAATGATAGTAGGTTTAATTCTTTTGGCTAGCTGACCGACGATTTGAACCCAAAAACCAAGAGACATGAAGTGAAGCGTGGAACTTCTCTTTGTGTGATTTGTGTGCTTGTGTTCATGTCACGACCCAAAACTAGACTACTGACATGGCATTGGGTCATGCTCACCTACTACGAAGAGCCACGACCCAACTAGCCTCGAACATACATACCGCAGAAATGTAATGATGAACATATATACCGTGGAAATGTAATCATTGTGGAAGCATAAATTTATAATTATATATACATATTACAAGTATTCCCATATATAATACTAATATTGATACATAAGGTCCTACGAATGTGTACAATGGAGCGACACGACCTAGATTACAAATAGGATAATATCATCTAGAGATTTCAAGAAACCCGGGATGAAGATGTTGGGTTCAAAATGTACGAACAGACAACCACTCTCTAGACATCAACCAGCCCCTAATTTTTGTCACCTGAGGAGAGAGGGGGTAAGTACTTTGAAGTACTTAGTAGAAAGATATTAAAAGTAACCTATATTTAACTAACCAAATCACGCAGATCACAATATACCCATGCGTTGACCAAATGACGATAAATTAACAAGTAGCACATCACAAGTAATTCATCAAGTTCACATATCAGAAAATACAAACAAAGACAAAATGACGTATCACACAAATCAAAGAAACTTCATATACATAGATAAACACATTTCGACCCAAATACGGAGTCGCAAATGCCATATAAATGAATGGACTTCAGATAGGTCTAGAATGTGTCATTCTCTCTCACAACACGAGGATACCATATCTTAAAGTGCCATCATATCAAACTCTATCGGCCAAACATATTTTATCAAATCCAATGTATCCTCAAAATATGTGCACATATGCCAACATCCCCAGTTGGTCATAGGTAGACCTCATCATCCGCCATCGCACAAATTGACTCACAAATATCATTCTGACCAAGATTAGTTAGTCACGTATGCAAATTTATACTAAACATCACACGTATCATAAACAAACTCATAATTTGCCAAATCTACAAACTTTCCAAGAATACATCAAAAGACTCTCATCAAGGATTCAAATATAACAACATATCAAACCAAAACATATACATCAAATCAACATCCGCCAACACATCCCCCTCACCTAGACCAAAGTTGTGTAGTTGCTCCAAAAGGGTTTTCGTACTTTGCTTCACTTTCCTCGGTGTTCAAATTCTAAAATGTGATCAACTGATTAATATAATAAACCCTTTATCGGCATAATCTCTCAAACATAAGGAAAATGAGAAAAACATCACAAAAGTCCCAAATTTCAGATTCCTACAACAAAATCTCCAAATATAATCAAAGGTCCTCAAATCATATCATCAAAATTCCACATATCATCAAATCATACCTCAACTAACCTCAAGTTTCTCATCTAGGTCATACTAAAACTTAACCAAATCCATACATACTTACTTCTAATTCAAGGTATTGAAAGGATCTATACTTATGTTCAATAAACCTTAATCAAAAACTCACTTACATAACTTTCAAATCAAAAATTTTCTTCTTTTTCTTTTTCTCCTCTTCTTCTATGTTTTTCTTCCTCTCTTCTCTCTCTCTCTCTCTCTTTGTTTTCAAATGGATGAGCACAAATGAATCCACTCACAAACCTCCCTTAGATATTTTTCTCCCAAAACTTTTCCTTAATTGGAAAGTTTATCTACAACAAGTGGCATCATTTTTCCCTTTTGATCCTTGGCTTTTCTAGTCTTTCCAAAGTCACTCCAAACTCCTTCTTAAGTTCTAATAAGTCCATAAATCAAGCCTTAATCCATCATAGCCATATTGCTCACCACTTTGTAAATTCTTCCAATATCGACGAAAATTGTATCTATAACCGAGCACTTAAAACTCTTCCATGATCCCACCAGATAAATCTGTAATTGTCAAAACACAAAACAACAAAGTTATAGTTTTAGATGTTACGAATCCATTTTAATTAGAATCACCTAAATCAGAGGTCGTATGAGGAAGTTATGGCTTTTTGAAGTGAAGGGTGCAGGGCTGGCATCGGATGGTGACCGCCAAAAATATTGGCGTCTGCCAAGTTGGCTCGAGGAAAATCCTCTGTAAGAATTCTAGCAGCTGCCAAAAGGTTGGTGTTTGCCAGAAAGACCCAAAATTTGCCATTTTGGTCATCAAATGGCCTAAAACTCCCCCAACACACAACACACCAAAGGAGAAGTGTAGAACTTCTCAACCACAATCAAATCGACATTTCACATAAAAAAGTCATACATTTCTAAAATCAATCAAAATAAAACAATCAAAGGTCAGGGGTCAGACCTAGGGTCATAATAGTTTCGTAAGTGGATATTCTTTCTAATATGTGTTTGAGCTAAACCATACGTGCTTATATAATAATTTGATACATTTTAACTGACTTGAAGTGTGCTTTATATTTAGATCTTTGTCTATGTGTCTTTTGACATATCTAGAATATTCGTCAGGTTTTGGGAGTTATTGCCCAAATTTGTGATGTGAGATGTTTGATATATGTTATTCATGTGGCCAATGAATCTTGGTTGATATGTACATCAATGAGTGATTTGTGTGATGGTGGATGATGAGGTCTACCCATAACCAACCAGGGATGTTGGCATATGTGCACATATACTAAGGATACAAAGGATTTGATATGATATATTTGGCCAGTAGGGTATGTTTTGAAGCCATCTTTAAGATATGGTATCCTCGTGTTAGTGTTGGAGTGACACAATCTAGACCTATATGAAGCTCACCCAAATTATCTGACGTGTTCGTTTGTGTTTGTCCAGAATTTGATTACATTGATACCTCGTAATTTGATGACCTTACTTGTGATTTGGTGCTTTTATATTTGACTACATGTGAGCTATGGTTTTGCATGATTTGATTGATTGGTTGGTTAAATATATATTACTGATAATATTCTCTTGCTAAGTATTCCAAAATACTTATCTCTTTCACCATCCACAAGTGAAGAAGTTTAGGTGCGAATTAATATCTGGAGAGTATCTTTTGTCCGTACATCCGAGTCTATCCTGTTGTCTTTATCCTGGATTACTTTTGAAGTTCTCCATATGGTATTTTTTTTTTGAAATCTAGGTCGCTTCATTATATATATTATGGGACTTAATGTACGACTTTAGAATTATGCATATTTGTATTGTATATATATGTAAATTATGTTGTGTTTTAGAAATGATGATTATGGAGTAGGTTCGAGACTTGCTATGTTACGATAATTCGAGATAGGTAACTATAATTTAGCGCCGGTCATCGATTCCAGATTTGGGTTGTGGCAGTAATAAAGACTAACACAGGAGATAAGCTTGGTAACCTTTCTATTGATGTCAGTATGCCTCGGTGTCATACATAATTACAAATAAGAGATGTTTGGTTTGACTATCTCAAGCCTTTTGATCAAGGATAAGCTACTAAATGGAAAATCATCGAATGACATGACCAAACATAATTTATGCTGATGTATGACAATCCACATTCTTCAACTATGTAGAGGAACGGATGAAATGGCATGCCAGCACAAGATGGACAAATGACTTTAACTGTTAATAACGAGAGATATGAATTTTACGCATAAAAAAAGAGATGCAAATTAAAAAAATCTCAAGGTTGTTAACCTGAAACCTTATAACTTCTCTCCTCCTCTAACTTCTTCAATCGTCTCTCCAAATAATGAGTTAATTAGGTTACAAAAGTGAATATATGTTTACTACGAAAATTTTCAAGTTGAATAGAAAACCAACTGTTTGGATGTGATCATTTCAAGAAATGGCATCAATAGTTTCGCCTCACATTTAAAGGTCATCTATCCAAGAGATTTTGCAGATAATAAGAAAAAACCCAAGAGACTTTTGCATTTCGATTCTCGGACTCTCTCTTGGAGAATGGAATAATAATATTTGTTTTAGCAGTCTCGGTCTAGAGTTCAAATTCCAAATATTTAATGATATATGCCTAAAATACAAGTAAACAAGAGTACGTTATTTTAATACACTCCTTTGGGCGGGTCTCTGTTGACACTTTTGGGTTAACTAAGTAATATTATCTAGAATGATAACTCTTTATTTTTTTATTTGATTTTGGCATGGTAATTTTTAAATAATGTGTTTGTTCGTTAGTTTGGTATAGAGTATTCAAACTATCTCGTAACATTTTATGTATATATATTAAAATTTCCCTACCAAAAAATTATTAAATCAATATTTAATATAAAAAAGCAGGACATGGCAAAAATCAATAGACCAATTACTTCTTGTTGTTCCGTATATAGTTCAGTAATCTGCTTTGTTATACAATATATTTTGTATTGAACATAATAGTAGAAAATGTTAACGAATTGTCAAAATTGTAGAACTCACATCATGAAACATTTTCAAAGAAAGAATAAATATCATAAAACAACATTATAAACTAAAAGGCCAATATGATAGTAAATAGAACAAGTCCTAACAAAAAAATACTGAGCTCATCAATGTTTTGTTTTTCAAAAAACTCCACTAAATAAAAAATAAAAAGATACACAAAGAGTCACAAGTCAACAATACAGCTGCTGACCAACAATCTTTGTAGTCAGATAGGGCAAAGAACTCAGCATCAGCTAGTCAACAAATCTGGTAGTCTGGTGGGGCGGAATTAAATGTACCACAACACCTGCTAGCCAACAGGCCTGGTAGGCAGGCTGGGCAAACAAGCTAGAAGGAGTATGCTAGAGGCTCAACAGATAAATATATAGAATGGCTGACCAGATCTGTTGTGGCTGATATGCGTGTAAACGTACACATGATTGTCTATATTTTGTGAGTCACTCGTTCGTATTTTGAGTCAATTGAGTCCTATTTTGTTATGTGTTTTGTGTCTTTTGTATATTGAGTCAAAAAGTGAGTGCCGACGAGTTTTGTGCATTTTTGTAAGTACATGAGTAAAGTGTGGATGATCAGTCATAGTCATGGAAGAATAGTTGTGGAGGACGGCACGTGATTGGATGTAGGAATATACAGAAGGTAGCAGTATAGCGATCGTTGGTTAAGGAGGTTGAAGAGTCTAGCAGTTGCTACTTTTGGTAACGATCGCTGGGTGAAAATTAAGCCTCGAAAATAAGCCCATCTTGGATTCGGAAGACTTCCTGTTTTATTTAGTTTAGGAGTTTGTTTAGGTTCTAGTTTGGCTCGGCTATATAAAGGCCTAGAGTTTTAGGTTAAATACACTCCTGATAGCTTTTGCTCATGATAGTCAATTTAGATTCATTCAATTGCTTTTACTCTTGAGGATTGTAATCAACAATTTGGATCATTCAATCGATGAGGAATTTTCATATCTTGTGATCAAGCATTATCTTTTCATTCATTTGTTTGATTGTTGATTGTTTTATTATTTCGTATTGTGTTTTTAAAATTAAGATTGACAACTTTGATTTATAGCACAAATTTAGTTTTGATTATTGCTCGAGTTTAGGATTGACAACTCTAGGTTCATGTAGCGATTCGTAGTGTTAAATCATCAACCAATCACTTAGTTTCAATTGCTTAGATTAAAATTGGAAATTTATAATCTAGTAATTATAGACTTGATTATTTTGTTCATGTGGAGACGATCTTAATTATCACTATATTACTTGTGCGATCGTGTTTTCTTGCACATGTTTTTAATTTAATACTTATCGCATCAAATTTTTGGCACTATTGTTGGGGACAGATTTAAATCAATCTATCTTTAATATTGGATATAGTTTTCTTGATTTTGAGACTAAGCTTTACTACATCTTCATTGTTCATCACTATACTTGATCCTCTTTGTTGAGTTTTACAATGTAGTGAGAGTTGTAGGAGGTATGTATGCCACATACCCGTTATGACAACCAACTTATTCTTCAGTACAATCCAGAAATCGAACAAACTTTCCATTTGAGAAGAAGGAATCAACATATAAAGATGAGATGGGAGATCAACATGTAGTCAACATTCCAGTCAACAATGCAAGAAGGCATACACACCCTAGACTAGCTGATGTTAGACCGAGTATTGCATACCTAACTGTGAAAGCTAACAATTTTGAGATCACAACTAGTCTTATTCAAATGGTTCGCGAAGACCAGTTCGGGGGCTCTCCTTTTGAAAATCCAGCAAAGCACATCCAAGCTTTTGAAGACCACTACTCAATAGTCAAGTACAATGGTGTCTAACCAGATGCCATCAAATTATGCATATTCAAGCAAAGCTTAAAGGATGATGCTAGAGAGTGGGTGGACTCATTTTCTATAGGTATCTTCACTACATAGGATGAGATAGCAAACAAATTCTTAAAGAAGTACTACCCACTAGGTAAGACCACTCAACTACGTAATAAAATTTATCATTTCAAGTAGCAGAGTGGCAAATCATTCCACAAGGCCTGGTATCGCTATAAGCCCTACTGTATGACTGGCTGCACCATTAAATCACATATTGGATGCTCATTCAGACATTCTACAATGAATGTGAGCCATAAATCCGAGTCAACCTAGATGCAATAGTTGGAGGTACCTTGACGAAGAAGACAAAAGCTGATGGCCTACGCATCATCAAAGCCATGGCCACCAATAATCACAAGTAGGGCAAGCAACCAGAAAGAAAGAATCTGGCTAGTGTATAAGACAATTACCAGATAGCCGCTCTCTAAACACAAGTGGCGGCTCTTACACAGGTAGTCCAGTATGCTTTTATACCTCAATCTATACCACCCTCTTAGGTTTGCCAAAATTTGTACTATATCTCATGGTACTGATAACTACTCTTTTATGGCTAAATCTATAAATTATATGAGTAATACGAATAGGAATAATGGATCCATATTCTACTACATATAGTCTGGGTTAGAGAAACCACCCAAAGTTTTCATAGAGAAAGAATGCAAGTCAGTAGGTACATCAACAACAGAAACCTCCACCAGCTGGTGATAATGCTTAAGGTCCCCTGCAATAATAATTCCTACTATACAAATAGAAGTGGCAACAATAAGCACTACCCCAGCAAGAGTAGGAGTGAAGATGAGTTGAGGAAGCAAGTTCTCAGTCATGAAGCCATGATCAAAAATTTGGAGATACAAATCGACCAGCTCACAACTCAACTAAATATAAGGTAGTCGGGTACACTTTCAAGCAACATTGAAGCTCACCCTACTAAGCAGGAGCATTGCAAGACAATCACTACAAAAAATGGCCTAGATTTAGGAAAGAGTGTAGGAAATTCAGCTATAAAATCTCCAGTGAAGCTAGTGAGTAATGAGGAAGAAGAGCTCCAGGTGATTCCTACAAAAGTGGTTAAAGAAAAACCCATAACAGACTCTGTCAAACTAGCACCGGAAAGAAGATATTATCCTCTATTATTTCCTCAAAGAGTGAACAAGCAAGCATCTCGTCCAAGCTATCAGAAGTTCCTAGAACTATTCATGAATCTCTATATCAACATTTCGCTTTTGACGCATTCAAGCAGATGCCTATTTACAGGAAGTGGATCAAGGAGTTTATTTTGAAAAATAAGAGTATCAATAATTTTGAGGTTATCCTATTGACTAGGGGCTGCAATGCAGTTTTGACCCAGGATCTCCCTTAGAAGTGAAGGATACTAGTAGTTTACCATTTCGTGTACTATTAGAGATTAACTTTCAAGAAGACACTTATTGATCTTGGATCCAACATAAATCTCATGCCTTTCTCTATATTCTGAAAGTTTGGATTAGGGGATATGAGGTCAACATCAATAGTTCTTCAACTCGTAGATCGATCAATGGCTAGACCCAAAGGGATAGTATAGAATATACTGGTAAAAGTTGGCACATTTATCTTTTCTAGTAGATTTCATTATTACGGAGATAGAAGAAGATCGGGATGCTCGGCTCTTTCTTGGCGACCCATTCTTCGCTGTAGGAAAGACTAGTATTGATGTGGAAAAAAGAGAACTATGGTTTAAGGTTTGCAATGATAAGGTTGTGTTTAATATCTTTGAAGCAGCCAAGTGCCCTACTATAGAAGATGACTGCTAAAAGATCGACATCATTGATGAGATGGTAACCATGCATGGTATGTATGCTCTTGCTAAAAGCAATTTGGAGCTGGTATAGAAATCTAAACTGGAAGAGGACGAGTTTGAACTGATAGAGTATAGGTATCATGGGTACGCCTAGCAAAATATCTTGAACTAGATACCATACCAAGGTCAAAATTGCAAGCATCTATCATCATACCGTTGAAACTCGAGCTCAACCACTTTCAAGTCATCTCAAATATGCTTATCTGTGTAAAGGTAGTAAGCTTCCATCATTATCTCTGTTTCTTTGACTCACAATCAAGAAGAACAGCTCATCAAGGTCATCAAAAAGCATAAATAGGCAATAGGATAGACATTGGGTGATGTCAAAGTTATTGGTCCCTCCCTTTACCAATATAAGATCATCTTAGAGGAAGACTTTACACCCTCAATGGAAGCCCAGTGATTGAACCCAAAGCTAAAAGAGGTAGTAAGAAAAGAAGTGCTTAAGTGGTTAGATGCCCGTATTGTCTACCCAATTTCTAAGTGAATCCTACCCAATATGTTCCAAAGAAAGGGGGAATTATAGGCATCCCCAATGAGAAAATAAGCTTATTCCCACCAGGATGGTAATAGATCAAAGGGTGTGGATTGACTTTCAAAAATTGAAAAAAAGCTACTAGGAAGGATCACTTTTCACTACTATTTATTGATCAGATATTGGATAGACTAACAGGTCATATTTACTACTGCTTCTTGCATAGGTATTTTGGCTACTCTAAATCCCTATTGCACCAAAAGACCAGGAAAAAACCACCTTCATCTACCCCTATGGTACTTTTTCCCTCTACAAAATACCATTCGGACTCTATAAACACCTACCACTTTTTAGTAGTATATGATGGCAATCTTATCTGACATGGTCGAGTGTCAAATCGAGATCTTCATGGATGACTTCTTTGTGTTTAGAGATTCGTATAAGAAGTGTATTCTACATTTGCTCAAAGTTCTTGAGCGCTGCAAGGAAACTAACTTGGTCCTCAATTGGGAAAAATGTCATTTCATGGTGACTGAAGGAGTGGTCGTAGGCCATAAGATCTCAAGCGAAGGTCTGGAAATTGAGAAGATTAAATTGGAAGTCATTGACAAATTACCACCTCCATTATCAGTCATAGGGGTACGGAGGTTTCTAGGCCACGCTAGATTTTATCAACATTTCATTAAGGATTTTTCCAAGATCACCAAGCCTCTTTTCAAGCTGCTTGAGAAGGACACACCTTTCGTGTTTGATGAGGAATGCAAGCTGGCCTTCAAAATGAGAAAGAAGCACTTGTGTCTACTCCAATTATCATATCACCCAATTGGGAGCTGCCATTCGAGATCATGTGTGATATGAGTGATTATGCAGTTAGGGCTGTTCCTGGCAAAAAAAACCATAGGATTTCATGCTATTTACTATACAAGTAGCATCTTGGATGATGCTCAGATCAATTATGCAACAACGGAGAAGGAATTCTGAGCAGTGGTTTCGCTCTTAGTAAGTTCTACATTTATCTACTTAGAAGTAAGGTGATTTTATACACAGATCACACAGCCATTTGCTACCTTTTCACTAAGAAAGACGCTGAGCTAAGGCTCATCAGATGGATCCTCCTCCTCTAAGAGTTTGACATACAGATTCGTGATCAAAAAAGCACAAATAACCCAGTTGTGGATCTTCTCTCATACCTTGAAAACTCATCGGTTACATCTTTTTCCCCTATTAATGAGTTTTTTCCTAATAAACAATTGTATGTATTAGATGTGGTATCAATTCCATAATACATTAATTTTGTCAATTATCTTGTAACCAATATCATGCCTCCTAATCTTTCTTCTAACCAGAAGAAATGATTTTTACATGATATAAGGTTTTACGTATGGGATGACCCATATCTTTTCAAGAAAGGGAAAGATCAACTGTTCAGAAGATATGTACCCCAAAAAGAGTAAGAGCTAATTCTCTACCACTGTCACAACTCACCATATGGAGGCCACTTTGCTAGTAAGCGCACTAACGCCAAGGTACTACAAAGTGGATTCTACTAGCCCTCCTTGTTCAAAGATGCTACAGAGTTTGTGAAGAAGTGTGATTGCTATCAAAGAATTGATAACATCTCATATCTTCATAAGATGCTGCAGAATAGAATCATGGAGGTAGAAATATTTGACGTCTGCAACATAGACTTCAAATGGACCTTTTGTGCCATCCAATTGCAAGCTCTATATCTTCCTGACAGTTGACGACGTGTCCAAGTAAGTAGAAGCAGTGGTACTCCTGACTAACGATGCAAAAGTGGTGATCAAGTTCTTGCAAAAAAATGTCTTCATTTAGTTTGAAACTCCCAAGGTGCTCATCAGCGATAGTGATAAACACTTTTGCAACAATTTGCTCGCCAATACACTGACAAAATATGGAGTCACATACAAGATTGGCATAGCCTATCACCCCCAAACAAGTGGACATGTTGAGGTTTCTAACCGAAAAGTCAAGCAAATCCTGGAAGTCACTATAAACCCTTCATGAAAAGACTGGTCCAAAAAGTTGGACGATGCCCTACTCTACCCTACCCATCGTTATCCCTAATTATAATGCCCCATGATCTCACCAACTATCTCCACAAACTAACATATATTTTTTTCAACGTGTTCTATTCTCAGTTACACGCACCTCATGAAATTTTTTAAGAGGTCACTCTTCCTGATTTGAGTTTTGTCCATGAATGTTTAACCTTCAAGTTCTTTCATGATGTGTGTCAGAAAAAAATATACCCTATTTATATAAATATTACTAATCAAATTACTTAAATATTACTTAAAGTTTTTTTGACATAACTGTAACAGAGATTCGAATATAAATTTATTGAAACATCATGGACTTATTACTAGTTTGCCCTATAAAATTAAGTCAGTTTCACCTACCCAATCTATCCCAAAAACGTGAAAGATACACACTTCTCCCAAATATGGGTACTACTAGAGACACATTTTGATTGGCCAAATTCTAAAATTATGTAAATAATTATAATTTTGTTAGGAATTCAGCAACTAGAGAACAAGATCGTGCAACAACTACAAACATAAAATATAACCTGGTTTGGTATAATGCCCACATTCGCAGTGAAAAAAGAGAATTTTTATTCATGAATATGAGTTACAAAATCATAAATAATCATAGTAAAATGTCTTTCTATAATAGAATATATATTGGAGTACATAATACTTATGTAGGTCATCCTAAGAGTCCAAAATAAGAGTTCAAGCAAAATAAAAAAAAATTGTCTCAACATACCTAGCGATTGCTATGCCTCCAAAATCTGTAACATCCTCTAGCAATCGTTAGAGAGCTAGCAGCCTCTAGCTCTAGCCAATTTCTAACATTTGTTTCTTTTTATAATATATCTCAAGAATCTTCACATTGACAAAAAATATCCCGTACGAGAAACCATGAAGCTCTACTTATGTGTGTTTAAAACCCACGTTAAACACATATGATTTTGAGTTAATTTTGTACTTTTATCTATAGTTTCATATTGTTTTAGTTATATTTTGACTTTTAGGTGACTAGTAGACTCTTTGTGCTAATTTATAAGAAAAGAGACAATTTTAGAAAAGAATTGTGCAAAATTGAAGAGTCGTGTAGGGACAGCTTCCTTGGAGAGGTATTTTTGTTAGTTTTGGAACAGAATTTGGAGAAACTTATTAGACACAAAATTGAAGATCTTTAGTTCCTCTTACCACCGATATATAAAATCTACCATTCAGAGTTTGGAAGAGAAAGTTATGGTCAAAACATTAAAGACTGATTTGCTAGAAGACGATTGCAAAAATTTAGGCACAAAACTGGAAATTACATTGAGGATGATCCTTTCAGGTTTTCTAAGTTATTAGAACTTATAAAAACCCTCTAGACCTAGTTTTTAGTAAATTTTATCTAAGAGAACACAAATCTTATTTTTTTATCTTGTCTTTATCATGACTATGAGGAACTAAACTTCTAGGTTGATTCGAGGGAGGAGCCCCAGGTTTTGGTTATGAGGACCTTGTTATTTCAATCTTATTTAGTAGCATTTATTTATTTCCTTCAGCTTATTTTTGTTCTTAAATGGTTTGCGGTCATGAGTCTATTCTAGAACTAATTTACCATTGATTTCTGATTATCGGTTACAGTTAGGAATCGAAGTAGGAGCAAGGTTAATTTAGCGAGGAACAGTTTTTACCAAACTAATTAACTAGGAATAAATAAGGCTAGTTTGTACATACCAAGGTTTTGATTATAATTACTATGAGTAGGAACATCTATTCTTAATGCTATTGTCTTCTAAATTAGAAATCGAATGATATTCTGTCTGTTCGGTGATAAACAATTAGTTAGGCAGTTGTGTAGCTAGTTGATCATTGAATGTTTGTGGTCTCTTTGTGGTTGGGGGAGATTTACCCTACTTGCTACATGAGTTAGATTATCTTTTGTGATGTAGTGATCAATCGACCTAATATAGTAGTTCAATCTTGAATCTGCCTTTTTCTCTCATTGATATTTACTCGTTCAATTCTCTTTATTCTCGTTTAATTTGATTTCATCGTCAATCTTACAAAACCCCTTTTTACTTTCTTGTTTTGTAGTTAGGTTTATTAAATATTCATTCCTCCTTAGATCTGACTCAATATTTTCACTTACTTGCTATAATACAAGTCTAACCTTACTTACTGTCATTAGAACTGCTAGGAAAGTGCTAGATAACAAATTCTATTGGCCTAGTCTATTCCATGATGCTTATAAATTTTGCAAGAGTTGTGACCGTTGTTAGCAAGTAGGAAATATTTCTCGTAGAAATGAGATTCCCCAAGTCTCTATACTTTTTGGTGATTTGATGTGTGGAGTATAGATTTTATGAGACCTTTTCCTAGCTCCTTAGGCCACATTTATATTCTACTTGCAATTGACTAAGTCTCAAAGTAGGTGGAAGCAAAGGCCACTCTAACTAATGATTCTAAAGTTGTTGCAAGATTTTTGAAATCTAACATCTTTAGTAGGTTTGGCATTCCACGAGTAGTCATTAGCAATCAAGGAACTGACTTTTACAATCGCACAATTGAAGCACTTATGAAGAAATACGGCATGCACCACCATACCATGTACCACCCTCAAACCAATAGAGAAGCCAAGGTATCCAATTGAGAGGTGAAGCAAATACTGGAAAAAATAGTAAACCCCTCATGTATAGATTGGAACTTACATTTGGATGATGCTATTTGGGCTTACCGCACAGCATATAAGACACCTATAGGTATGACCCCTTACTGCTTGGTATTCAAAAAGTTAAATCACTTACCTGTAGAAATTGAGCACAAAGCATACTAGGTAATCAAGCAATGCAACATGAATTTCCAAATGGTCGGTGAAGAACGTAAATTGCAATTGTAAGAATTGGAGGAGACCTGCCTGGAAGCTTATGAGAACTCGACAATGTATAAGGAGCACAAAAATTCTACATGATATGTTGCTCCTTTGCAAAACTTTTACTGTGGACGAAAAGGTATTGCTCTTTAATTCACAATTAAAACTTATGCCTGGTAAGTTTTGATCTTGCTGGACTGGTCCATTCATTGTGCTTCAAGTATTTCAAAATGGAGTTATTGAAATTTATGATTTGCACACGAACAAAATTCTTAAGGTCAATGGACATCGTCTGAAACATTTTGTTAAGAATTTTGTAGGAAGACTAGATGAAACCATGAATCTCGTGCTCCCAATTTATACAACAGAGTAAACCCGACTGATCATCAAGCTATTGACTAGACAAGTGCTTATTAGGAGGAAACCCAATCTAGTATTTCAATTTTTAGGTTATTATTACATCATTAATTTTGTTTATTTATTTGGGTCTAGTCCATCTTAATTTCTTTTGTCTCAAAAGTTTCAAAATGAAGAAAAGAGGGGCGAGCAAAACTAACTCTCCACAAAGTGGCCAAGGAATATTTAATTCTTATCTCCCTGCAGCGTAGTCACTATGTCGTGACGAAGTGAACAACCAATTGTTTAATCCCCTTGTAGTGATTAAACTATATCATGGCAAAGTAAATTGTAATAAATAGCTTTCCCTCACAGCGAATAAGCAAAGGTATGGCGAACTAATATAATTCAGTGACAAATAATTAAATCTATGCCCGAGAATAACTACAAGTCCATAAAATTTGGCACAATTCTCTCCTTGAAAACTTTGTTTTCTAATTGAAATCTAAGGTAGAACAAGGAACAACGCCACATCCCTACTTTGCCTTCATCTTATGCAACTCGAATGCATGTTAGTGCCACCTTTAATACGCGAATACCACTCGAGGGAGTCCTTGAACCCTAAACTCAATTGCTTAATTTTTTATATTTTTTCTTCCTTTTTGTTTGGTGTTTTGTTTTCTAATGTGTCTTGTATGTTTCATTAATTATTTTATTTTGTTTTTTATTTTTAGGTCATCCTATAATATGAGCACATATTATCTCTAAGTGTAGGGATTTTTAGGTAAATTTTAGCTTGTTTTATGTGTCAAGGAAACTTCTTACATGAACTTGCAATCTTGAAGTGATAGTTGGTGATTGTTTAGAAGCAGTTGGGAGAATTGAGCAGGTGCGACACCAGTTCATACCACACAGTGAGAATGGTGTAGCTCATGCAATGGCCAAAGTACCCTGCATGTTCTCATCTTGTCCTTTAACGCTTTTCTCGAAACCTATTGATATTGTTCCTTTCATTTTTGAAGATCGTATGTGACATTGTACCATAAACCTATTTATTTAAATGGAAGATCATCTATTTTATCCTAAAAAAACTTGCAATCTTGAATTTTTTAGACTTTAGCAACTTAAGATCCCTAGGAAAGCTCATGCTAGGATAAAATTAGCAAGGATATGATAAAGTTCATATTAAGAGTTAGTTCTTGCCTTTCAAAAATCTCATAATTGAATTAAGCAATCACTAGTGTACAAGACTGATAGAACACTTGATAGAATTTAGGTGGCACAGCTGTAGTAACCAACTCTCGCTTCTATCATGAAAATGTTTTAGCTAACTTGCGTGAGGATTAACTGAGTGAAAAAAAACTTACTACGCTTCTCTGTTAAAAAAAATGTTCTTAAGGGATGTGAAAGAAATGAAAGAAAATTGAAATATAGAATGTGGAAAGCAAAAGCTGGAATGTAAAACATGATGGCAAATTCAGGGGTAAAACTGAATATTAGAGTAATTCAGGACAGTAGTCAAGTAAACAAGTGGAGGTAGAGTAAATTCCAGCCTGAATAGGAGATAACTTGATGACAGTTATAAAACAATATTGGAATAACAAAGTTGTATCCAGCTTGGCAACATCTGATAAGTGAAGTCCCAAGTGCCATGCAAGTTGAGTACTAACCATGCTCACTTAAAAATATTTTGAGATGAGGCCAAGCTAAGCAGCACTATAAGTGCCTTAATATCGAGTCATGCCATGTGCTTATTGATGTTGACTCTATAGTGGTCTTTACCATTTCTGTATAATTAAAATTATGGGGAACTACTTTGATTTGTGAAGTTGGACTTGAATTGCAAAATTAACTTGGCATTCAAATACCTAAGGATAGTCCTTTGTTAATAATTCATTGATTCATTGTAGTTTAAATGCAAGTGCTCGAGTTGCCAAAATCTATTTCATGTGTTATGTGTTATGTGTTTTCATTTATTTTCTGAGTCTTTTGTATTTTGAATCTATGTCTTAGTTCAAGTCTTGTTTGGGGACAAGCAAAGTCTATGTGTGGGGATGTTTGATGTGTGTCTAAAACACACGTTAAATGCATATGATTTTGAGTAAAGTTTGTACTTTTGTCTATAGCTTCATATTGTTTAGTTATCTTTTGAGTTTTAGGTGACTAATAGACTCTTTGTGCTAATTTATAGGAAACGACACAATTTTGGAAAAGAATTATGCATGAAGGAAGAGTCTAACAAGGACAGCTACCTTAGAGGGGCATTTTTGTCAATTTTAGAGCAGCATTTGGAGAAATCTATTAGCCACAAAATTGAAGATCTTTAATTCTTCTTTCCATCGATATAAAAAAAGCACCAATCAAAATTCGGAATAGAAAGTTATGGTCAAGATACTGAAGACTGATTTGCTAGAAGACTATTGTGGAAATTCAGTCAAACTAGAAATTACATTGAGGACGACCCTTTTAGGTTTTCTGAGTTATTAGAACTTATAAAAACCTTCTAGACCTAGTTTTTAGGTAACTTTTATTCGAGAGAACAAAAAACCTTATTTTTATCTTGTCTTTATCATGACTATGAGGAACTAAATCTCTAGGTTGATTCGAGGGAGGAGACCCAGGTTTTGATTATGAGGATTTTGTTATTTTAATCTTATTTAGTACCATTTATTTATTTTCATGTGCTTTTTTTGTTCTTGAATGATTTACGGTCGTGAGTCTATGTTAGAACTAATTTATCATTGATTTCTGATTAGTAGTTGCAGTTAGAAATTGAACTTGAGGCAAGGTTAATTTAGCAAGGAACGGTTGTTACCAAACTAATTAACTAGGAATAAATAAGGTTAGTTTGTACGTTTTGAATATAATTACTAGGAGTAGGAACATCTATTCTTAATGCTATTACCTTATAGATTAGAAATCGGTTGATATTTTGCATGTTCAGTGATAAACAATTAGTTACGTAATTGCATAGCTAGCTGATCATTGGATGTTTGTGGTCTCTTTGCTATTGTGGGAGATTTACCCCTACTTACTACATGAGTTAGATTATATTTTGTGATCCAGTGATCAACCGACCTAACATGATACTCCAATCTCGAATCAACCATTTTCTCTCATTGATATTTACTTGTACAATTCTCTTTGTTCTTGTTTAATTTTATTTTTTTGTCAATCTTACAAACCCCCCCTTTACTTTCTTGTTTTGAAAGTTAGGTTTATTAAATATTCGTTCCTTCTTGGATTTGACTCGATATTTCCACTTACTTGCTAAAAATTAGTGAGCCATGAATATCAGTTTATTTTGAGGGGCCTTGACACGACCTGAATTTTGACAAACTCCACCTTGATGAGACTCTATCCCAAGAGAACTTAGAAAAATAAATTGACTATAATGGCCCCACCTTGAATATAAATATACCACCATTAATAAGAAGATCTCAACTTTCTCTCCACCTTTTATTCATTCACTAAGAGCCAGTCTCCAAGCACGAGTTTTGACTTTTTTTTTGCCTATTTTCTCCAATCTTTATTGAACCATAACTAGTGAGTTCACTTGTAAAAGCAACCTTGTGACTAATAGATACACCCACTATTATCTAGTTAGTCCCATGTTCTACAATGTTGAGTCACTTCTTTGCTGGACCATCTTACCTTAAACTAATACTACTTATCATATCATACAACATACAACTTTTGTTTTACCAAGTAGAACCCTTAAAATACTTTGAACTTGATCCGCGCGTGGTATCATTAATGATTTTGCATTCTCTATGCAAAATCTAATACTTTTAACATAAATGTTTGATGCGATAAATATCAGGTTAAAAATATGTGCAAGAGAACACGATTGCACAAGTAATAGAATGATAAGTAAGATCGTCTCCACAGGGACAGATGGATCAATTCTCTAAGGTTCGGATTACGAATTCTCAATCTTAATCTAAGCGATTCAATTCGAATGATTGAGTTGTGATTAATTACTACGAATCCTACTATCGTTATTCGAATCTAGGGTTGTCAATCCTAAATCCTAACAATAATATCTAAGCAAAGATAAATAAACGAAACGAAATGAAACAACATATGTAATCTCGTGCTAAGGACTAAGGTTGTTAATCTCAATCCAAGAACACACAATACGAATCAATCAAACAATGAATAATCAAGTAGATGAATAAAAAGACAAATCTTGATTACGAGATATGAAAATACCGCGTTGATTGAAGATCCAAATTGTTTATGACAATCCTTGAAGTAAAGTAAAGTAATAAAACCTAAACGCTATGACTCTTGCGTGAAAACTGGCCAAGAATGTCTTTAACCTTAGTTTCAAGGCCTTATATAGATCTCTAGTATAAACCCTAAAAACGAAAGAGTTCTGGCCCGACTAAACAAGCAAAATAATCTTTTCTCGGACAATCTGTGCTGCCCAAGTCCAGTGGGTCGCTGCCTTTTCCAGCGGGTCGCTGGAACTCAGTGATATGATCTCGGCAGGAGAAACACGATTTGCACAGATCTATTGTTGTCTAGAATGGATGAGACTTCGAACCCACGAACTGGACCAGCAAG
>SOPF01010157.1:0-12846 GCA_012979155.1 Hypericum perforatum | reverse complement strand
GACGATAAAACTTTACAAAGTAATTTAAATCCAAATCAGGAACGTATAAGCTAATCCAAAACCAATAACAGAACTAATACGAACTCACGGTGTAACGACAGAGTAGATGAACAAATTTTGTTATAGACCTTGCATAATAGCAATTGGGAATAGCCAAAAGGACACTTACAACATGAATTCTCAGAAATTCAGAGTTCAAATTCTGTCTAAACCTCATGACACTTTGAAAGAAACAAATTCAAGTCCTTAATGTTCACAGGCAAACAAACGCTCCTCGGTTCTCAGCCACAAAAAAGCCTCCTCTGTCTCAAACCTTCTTCTTAATTTCTAGAGCCTACTTCTTGTACTTTACTTCTGATGTCCCAAGAACTTACACAAAAGCCTCTTCTCTCTCAAATTTTCTTCTCAATGTCTAGAGCCTGCTTTTTGTACTTTATTTCTGATGTCCCAGGAACTTGAAGTAGAGCTAAAGTTTCAGAAAGTTCAACAACTATTTCAAACCGATAGGGCGCCTCAACAATAGTCTCTATATTGGTGCTACAATCATAGGAAACCAGATGTGTATAATCACTCGTAACAAGCAATAAACCATTTGTCCTGAAACAGAATAGTTCATAGGGAATACCCATTACTGGATCGTGGATATGAAACACCTTGGACCACGACTCCTCCACGCCGTACACTTTTATCACCCAAACAAATATTAACCCGTTATAATCATAGGGCAAATGAGAAAAAAATACTACCAATAAGTATCACCCATCTTTCACCAAAATATTTACTGCATCAGGACTCAGGTTCTGCAATTCACCAGAAAAACTCATCTCTATGAATGCCCTAAGGCTATCCGTGGATTCAATCGTACGATTCAAGTGCGTCTCTAAAGAATGAAACTCTTTGATCTCTAGCGCCTCCTTTGTTTCCGCCCAAACCCACTTCCCCAAACCACCCAGCATCCTCTTGCTTGGCAATTTGGATGGCTGCGGTTCAATACCCGAAGCTCTCAAATACAAGAACTTCGGAATTCCTATGGCTGCTGCTCTCAAGGATTTGGGTGTCCAGCTCAACGGTCACTGTCACGAGTTGGTATGCTTGTCTAGTTCATTCAGGGAAGAACCTATTAATGATATATTGGACGAGACTATCCATGTATGGAACCCTACGTTGAGGATATATCTAGAGGTTACACAAAAGCCTCCTCTGTCTCAAAACTTCTTCTCAATGTCTAGAGCCTGCTTCTTTTACTTTACTTCTGATGTCCCAGAAACTTGAAGTAGAGCTAAAGTATCATAAAGTTCAACAACTATTTCAAACCGATGGGGTGCCTCAACAATAGTCTCTGTATTAGTGCTACAATTATAGGAAACCAGATGTGTATAATCACTCGTAACAAGTAATAAACCATTTGTCCTGAACAGAATAGTTCCCGAGGAATACCCATTACTGGATCGTGGATATGAAACAGCATGGACCACGACTCCTCCACGCCTTACACTTTCATCACCTAAATGAATATTGACCCGTTATACTCATAGGGCAAATGAGAAAAAAAATACTGCCGACAAGTATAATCCATCTTTAACCTAAATATTTATGGCATCGGAGCTCGGATTTGCCCTCCTTTATTTTTGCCCAAACCCAGTTCCCCAAACAACTGTGCATTCTCTTGCTCGGCAATTGGGATGGCTATAGTTCAATACCCGAAGCTCCCAAATACAAGAACTTCGAAATCCCTATGGCTGCTGCTCTCAAGGATTTGGGTGTCCGGCTCTACAACTACTGTCACGGGTTGATATGCTTATCTAGTGCCTTCAGGGAAGAACCTATTAATGATGTATTAGACGAGACTATCCTTGTATGGAACCCTACATTGAGGATATATCTAGAGGTTACACAAAAGCCTCCTCTGTCTCAAACCTTATTCTCAATATCTAGAGCCTGCTTCTTTTACTTTACTTCTGATGTCCGAGGAACTTGAAGTAGAGCTAAAGTTTCAGAAAGTTCAACAACTATTTCAAATTGATGGGGTGCCTTTACAATAGTCTCTATATTGGTGCTACAATCATAGGAAACTAGATATGTATAACCACTCGTAACAAGCAATAAACCATTTGTCCTGAAATAGAATAGTTCCTGGGGAATACCCATTACTGGATCGTGGATATGAAATAGCTTGGACCATGACTCCACCACACCGTAAACTTTCATCACCCAAATGAATATTGACCAATTATACTTATAAGGCAAATGAGAAAGAAATACTACCAATAAGTATCACCCATCTTTCACCAAAATATTTATGACATTGGGGCTTGGGTTCTATACTTCACCAGGAAAACTTATCTCTATGAATTCCCTAAGGCTACTCGTGGATTCAATCGTATGGTTCAGGTGCATCTGTAAGGAATGGAACTCTTTGATCTTTAGTGCCTCCTTTATTTCCGCCCAAACCAACTCCACCAAACCACCCTACATTCTCTTGCTCGGTAATTTGGATGGCTACGATTCGATACCCAAAGCTCTCGAACATAAGAACTTTGGAATCCCTATGACTATTGCACTCAAGGGTTTGGGTGTCCAGCTTAACGGCTACTGTCTCGGGTTGGTAAACTTGTCTAGTGCATTTAGAGAAGAACCTATGAATGAAGTATTGGACGAGACTATCCTTGTATAGAACTATACGTTGAGGATATATCTAGAGATTACACAAAAGCCTCCTCTACCTCAAACATTCTTCTCAATGTCTAGAGCTTGCTTCTTGTACTTTACTTTTGATGTCCCAGGAACTTGAAGTAGAGCTAAAGTTTTAGCAAGTTCAATAACTATTTCAAACTAACGGGGCGCCTCAATAATAGTCTCTATACTGGTGCTACAATCATAGGAAACCATATGTGTATAATGATCACTCATAACAAGTAATAAACCATTTATCCTGAAACAGAATAGTTCCATGGAAATACCCATTACTGTATCGTGGATATGAAATAGCATGAATCACGACCCCTCCACGTCGTACAGTTTCATCACCCAAAAGAATATTGACCCGTTATACTCATAGGGCAATTAAGAAAAAAATATTGCCGATAAGTATCATCCATCTTTCACCAAAATATTTATGGTATCGGGGCTCGGGTTCTACAATTTACCAGGAAAACTCATTTCTATGAATGTCCTAAGGCTACCCGCGGATTCAATCATATAGTTTAGGTGCATCTCTAAGGAATGGAACTCATTAATCTTTAGTGCCTCCTTTTTTTCCGCCCAAACCCACTCCACTAAACCACCTAGCATTCTCTTGCTCAGTAATTTGGATGACAACGGTTTGATACCCAAAGCTCCTAAATAAAAGAACTTTGGAATCCCTATGGCTGCTGTTCTCAAGGGTTTGGGTGTCCAGCTTAATGGCTATTGTCACAGGTTGGTATGCTTGTCCAGTGCGTTAAGGGAAGAACCTATTAATGATGTATTGGATGAGACTATCCTTGTATGGAACCCAACATTGAGGATATAACTAGAGGTTACACAAAAGCCTCCTCTGTCTCAAACCTTCTTCTCAATGTCTAGAGCCTGCTTCTTGTACTTTACTTCTAATATCCCAAGAACTTAAAGTAGAGCTAAAGTTTCAGAAAGTTCAACAACTATTTCAAACTGATGGGGCACCTCAACAATAGTCTCTTTATTGGTGCTACAATCATAGGAAACCCGATGTGTATAATCACTCATAATAAGTAATAAACTATTTGTCCTAAAATAGAATAATTCCTGGGGAATACCCATTACTAGATCGTGGATATAAAATAACATGGACCACGACCCCTCCACGTCGTACACTTTCATAACCCAAACGAATATTGACCTGTTATACTCATACGGCAAATAAGAAAAAAATACTGCCGATAAGTATCACCCATTTTTCACCAAAATATTTATAGCATTCGGGCTTGGGTTCTGCAATTTACAAGGAAAACTCATCTTTATGAATTCCCTAAGGCTACCTAAGGATTCAATCATATAGTTCAAGTGCGTCTCTAAGGAATGGAACTCTTTTATATCTAGCGCCTCCTTCATTTTTGCCCAAACCCACTTCCCCAAACTACCTAACATCCTCTTGCTCAGCAATTCGGATGGCTGCAGTTCGATACCCGAAGCTTTCAAATACAAGAACTTCAGAATCCCTATGGCTGCTACTCTCAAAGGTTTGGGTGTCCAGCTCAATGGCTACTGTCACGGGTTGGTATTCTTGTCAAGTGCATTCAGGGAAGAACCTATTAATGATGTATTGGACGAGACTATCCTTGTATGGAACCCTACGTTGAGGATATATCTAGAGGTTACACAAAGGCCTCCTCTGTCTCAAACCTTCTTCTCAATGTCTAGAGCCTGCTTCTTGTACTTTACTTTTGATGTCCAAGGAACTTGAAATAGAGCTAAAGTTTCAGAAAGTTCAACAACTATTTCAAACCGATGGGGCGCCTCCAAAATAGTCTCGGTATTGGTGCTATAATCATAGGAAACCAGATGTGTATAATCACTCATAACAAGTAATTAACCATTTGTCCTAAAATAGAATAGTTCCTGGAGAATATTCATTACTGGATCGTGGATATGAAACGGCATGGACCATACTCCTCTACGCCGTACACTTTCATCACCCAAATGAATATTGACCCGTTATACTCATAGGGAAAATGAGAAAAACATACTACCGATAAGTATCACCCATCTTTCACCAAAATATTTATGACATCAAGGCTCATGTTCTGCAATTCACCAGGAAAACTCATCTCTAGAAATGCCCTAAGGCTACCCATAGATTCAATCGTATGATTTAAGTGTGTCTCTAAGGAATGGAACTCTTTGATCTCTAGCACCTCTTTTATTTTTGCCCAAACCCAGTTCCCCAAACAATCCCGCATCCTCTTGCTCGGCAATTCGGATGGCTACATTTCGATACCCGAAGCTCCCAAATACAAGAACTTCGGAATCCTTATGGCTGCTGCTCTCAAGGGTTTGGGTGTCCGGCTCTACGACTACTGTCATGGGTTGATATGCTTGTCTAGTGCCTTCAGGGAAGAACCTATTAATGATGTATTAGACGAGACTATCCTTGTATGGAACCCTAAATTGAGGATATATCTAGAGGTTACACAAAAGCCTCCTCTGTCTCAAACCTTCTTCTCAATATCTAGAGCCTGCTTCTTTTACTTTAATTCTGATGTTTGAGTAACTTAAAGGAGAGCTAAAGTTTCAGAAAGTTCAACAACTATTTCAAATCGATGGGGTGCCTCTACAATAGTCTCTATATTGATGCTACAATCATAAGAAACTAGATATGTATAATCACTCATAACAAGCAATAAACATTTGTCCTAAAACAGAATAGTTCCAGGGGAATACCCATTACTGTATCGTGGATATGAAATAGCATGAATCACGACCCCTCTACGTCGTACAGTTTCATCACCCAAAAGAATATTGACCCATTATACTCATAGGGTAATTAAGAAAAAAATACTGCCAATAAGTATCATCCATCTTTCACCAAAATATTTATGGTATCGGGGCTCGGGTTCTACAATTTACCAGGAAAACTCATTTCTATGAATGCCCTAAGGCTACTCGTGGATTCAATCATATGGTTTAGGTGTGTCTCTAAGGAATGAAACTCTTTGATCTTTAGTGCCTCCTTTATTTATGCCCAGACCCACTCCACCAAACCACCCAACATTCTCTTGCTTAGCAATTTGGATGGCTGCGGTTCGATACCCAAAGCTCCTGAATATAAGAACTATGGAATCCCTATAGCTGCTGCTCTCAAGGTTTTGGTTGTCTAGCTCAATGGCTACTAGCATGGGTTGGTATGCTTGTCTAGTGTATTTTGGGAAGAACCTATTAATGATATATTAGATGAGACTATCCTTGTATGGAACCCTACATTGAGAATATATCTAGAGGTTACACAAAAGCCTAATCAGCCTCAAACCTTCTTCTCAATGTCTAGAGCTTGCTTCTTGTACTTTACTTTTGATGTCCCAGGAACTTGAAGTAGAGTTAAAGTTTCAGAAAGATCAACAACTATTTCAATCCGACGGGGCGCCTTAACAATAGTCTCTGTATTGGTTTTACAATCGTAGGAAACCATATGTGTATAATGATCACTCGTAACAAGAATTAAACTATTTGTCCTAAAACAAAATAGTTCCTGGGGAATACCCATTACTGAATCATTGATATGAAATTGCATGGGCCATGACCCCTCCACGTCGTACACTTTCATCACCCAAAAATATTGCATATAAGTATCACCTATCTTTCACTAAAATATTTATGGCATTGGGGTTTGAGTTCTGCAATTTACCAAGAAAACTCATCTCTATGAATGCTGTAAGGCTACCCGTAGATTCAATTGTATGGTTAAAGTGCGTCTTTAAGGAATGAAACTCTTTGATCTCTAGCGCCTCCTTTAATTCTGCCCAAACCCACTTTCCCAAACCACCCAGCATCCCCTTGCTCGGCAATTCGGATGGCTACGGTTCGATACCTAAAGCTTATGTATACAAAAACTTCAGAATCCCTATTGATGCTGCTCTCAAGGGTTTGGGTGTCCAGCTCAATAACTACTGTCACGGGTTGGTATGCTTGTCTAGTGTGTTCAGGGAAGAACCTATTAATGATGTATTAGAGGAGACTATCCTTGTATGGAATCCTACATTGAGGATATATCTAGAGGTTACACAAAAGCCTCCTCTGTCTCAAATCTTCTTCTCAATGTCTAGAGCCTGTTTCTTTTACTTTACTTCTGATGTCCCAGGAACTTGAAGTAGAGCTAAAGTTTCAGAAAGTTTAACAACTATTTCAAATTGATGGGGTGCCTCAACAATAGTCTCTGTATTGGTGCTACAATCATAGGAAACCATATGTGTATAATGATCACTCGTAACAACCAATAAACCATTTATCCTCAAACAGAATAGTTCCTGGGGAATACCTATTACTGGATCGTAGATATGAAATAGCATGGACCACGACTCCTCTATGCCATACACTTTCATCACCCAAATGAATATTGACCCATTATACTCATAAGGCAAATAAGAAAAAAAATATTGCATATAAGTATCACCTATCTTTCACCAAAATATTTATGGCACTAGGGCTCAGGTTATGATATTCACCTGGAAAACTTATCTGTATGAAGGCCCTAAGGCTACCTGTGAATTCAATTGTATAGTTTAGGTGCATCTCTAAAGAATAGAATTCCTTAATCTCTAGCACCTCCTTTATATCTGCCCAATCCCACTTCCCTAAACCACCCAGCATTCTCTTGCTTGGCAATTCGAATGGCTATAATTTGATACCCGAAGCTTTCAAATACAAGAACTTTGGAATCCCTATGGCTATTGCTCTCAAGGGTTTGGGTGTCCAACTTAATGACTACTGTCACGGGTTGGTATGCTTGTCTAGTACGTCCAAGGAAGAACCTATTAATGATGTATTGGATAAGACTATCCTTGTATGGAACCCTATGTTAAGGATATATCTAGAGGTTACACAAAAGCCTCCTCTGTCTCAAACCTTCTTCTCAATGTCTAGAGCTAGCTTCTTATACTTTACTTATGATGTCCCAGGAACTTGAAGTAGAGCTAAAGTTTCAGAAAGGGCAAATGAGAAAAAAAATACTGTCGCTAAGTATCACCCATCTTTCACCAAAATATTTACGGCACTGGGGCTCAGGTTCTGCAATTCATCAAAAAAACTTATCTCTATGAATGTCCTAAGGCTACCCATAGATTCAATCGTATGGTTCAGGTGCGTCTCTAAGGAATAGAACTCTCTGATCTCTAGTGCCTTCTTTATTTTAGCCCAAACCCACTTCCTTAAACCACCCAGCATCCTCTTGCTCACCAATTTGGATGGCTGCAATTTGATACCCGAAGCTCTAGAATACAAGAACTTCGGAATCCTTATAGCTACTCCTCTCAAGGGTTTAAGGTGTCCAGCTTAACGGCTACTATCATAGGTTGGTATGATTGTCTAGTGCATTCAGGGAAGAAACTATTAGTGATATATTGGATGAGACTATCCTTGTATAGAACCCAATGTTGAGTATATATCTAGAGGTTACACAAAACCCTCCTCTGTCCCAAACCTTCTTCTCAATGTCTAGAGCTTGCTTCTTATACTTTACTTCTGATGTCCCAGGAACTTGAAGTAGAGCTCAAGTTTTAGAAAGTTTAACAACTATTTCAAACCAACAGGGCGCCTTAATAATAGTCTCAATATTGTTGCTACAATCATAGGAAACCAGATGTGTATAATCACTCGTAACAAGCAATAAACCATTTAAACTGAAATAGAATAGTTCCAGGGGGATACCCATTACTGGATCGTGGATATGAAACAGCATGGATCATGACTCCTCCATGCCGTACACTTTCATCACCCAAACAAATATTGACCCGTTATACTCATACGACAAATAAGAAAAAAATACTACTGATAAGTATCACCCATCTTTCACCAAAATATTTATGGCATCGAGGCTTGGGGTTTACAATTCACTAGGAAAACTTATCTCTATGAATGTCCTAAGGCTACCTGTGGATTCAATCATATGGTTTAGGTACGTGTCTAAGGAATGGAACTCTTTGATCTCTAGCGCCTCCTTTATTTCTGCCCAAACCCACTTCCCCAAACCTGCCAGCATTATCTCTCACGGCAATTCAAATGGCTACAGTTTGATACTCGAAGCTCTCAAATACAAGAACTTCGAAATCCCTATAACTATTGCTCTCAAGGGTTTGGGTGTCTAGCTCAATGGCTACCGTTACAGGTTGGTATGCTTGCCTAGTGCGTTTAAGAAAGAATCTATTAATCATGCATTGGAAGAGACTATCCTTGTATGAAACCTTACATTGAGGATATATCTAGAGGTTATACAAAAGCCTCTTTTATCACAAACCTTTTTCCTTATGTTTAGAGCTTGCTTCTTGTACTTTACTTATGATGTCCCAAGAACTTGAATTAGAGCTAAAGTTTTAGAAAGTGCAATAACTATTTCAAACTGATAGGGCACCTCAACAATAGTCTCTGTATTGGTACCAAAGTCATAGGTAATAAGATGTGTATAATCACTCGTAACAAGTAATAAACCATTTATCCTGAAACAGAATAGTTCCTAGAGAATACCCATTACTAGATCGTAAATATGAAATAGCATGGACCACGACTCCTCTATGCCGTACATTTTCATCACCCAAACAAATATTGACCCATTATACTCATAGGGCGAATGAGAAAAAAAACTGCTGATAAGTATCACCCATGTTTCACTAAAATAGTTATAGCATCGGGGCTCAGATTCTACAATTCACAAAAAAAAAACTCATCTCTATGAATGCCCTAAGGCTAGCCATGGAGTCAATCGTACGGTTCAGGTGCATCTCTAAGGAATATAACTCTTTGATCTCTAGTACCTCCTTTATTTCCGCCCAAACTCACTTCCCTAAACCACCCGACATCCTCTTGCTTGGCAATTTGAAGGGCTGTGGTTCGATACATAAAGCTCTTGAATACAAGAACTTTAGAATCCTTATGGCTGCTACTCTTAAGGGTTTGGGTGTCTAGCTCAATGGCTACTGTCACAGGTTGGTATGCTTTGTCTAGTGCATTCAGGGAAGAACCTATTAATGATGTATTGGACGAGACTATCCTTGTATGGAACCTTACGTTAAGGATATATCTAGAGGTTACATAAAAGCCTCCTTTGTCTCAAACCTTCTTCTCAATGTCTAGAGCCTGCTTCTTGTACTTTACTTCTGATGTCCTAGGAACAGGAACTTGAAGTAGAGTTAAAGTTTCAGAAAGTTTAACAACTATTTCAAACTAATGGGGCACCTCAACAATAGTCTCTGTATTGGTGCTACAATCGTAGGAAACCAAATATGTATAATCACTCGTAACAAGCAATAAACCATTTGTCCTGAAACAGAATAGTTCTTGGGGAATACTCATTATTGGATCATGGATATAAAATAGTATGGACCACGACTCCTCCATGTCATACACTTTTATCACCCAAATGAATATTGACATGTTATACTCACTAGGAAAACTCATCTCTATGAATGCCCTATGGCTACCCGGGATTCAATCATACAGTTGAGGTGCGTTTCTAAGGAATGGAACTCTTTGATCTCTAGCGCCTCCTTTATTTCTGCCTAAACCCACTTCCCCAAACCTCCCAGCATTATCTTGCTCGACAATTCGGATTGGGAAGATTTGATACTCGAAGCTGTCGAATACAAGAACTTCGGAATCCCTATGGCTGTTGCTCTCAAGGGTTTGGGTGTCCAGCTCAATGGCTACAGTCATGAGTTGGTATGCTTATCTAGTGCATTTAGGGAAGAACCTATTAATCATGCATTGGACCAGACTATCCTTGTATGGAACCCTATGTTGAGGATATATCTAGAGGTTACACAAAACCCTCCTCTATCTCAAACATTCTTCTTAATGTCTAGAGCCTGCTTCTGTTACTTTACTTCTGATGACCCAGGAACTTGAAGTAGAGCTAAAGTTTCATAAAGTTTAATAACTATTTCAAACCTATGGGATACCTCAACAATAGTCTCTGTATTGGTGCTACAATCATAGGAATCCATATGTGTATAATGATCACTCATAAAAGCAATAAACCATTTGTCCTGAAATAGAATAGTTCCTGGGGAATACCCATTATTGGATCGTGGATATGAAATAGCATAGACCACGACTCCTCCACGCCATACATTTTCATCACCTAAACAAATATTAACCCATTATACTCATAGGGCAAGAAAGAAAAAAATACTGCCGATAAGTATCACCCATCTTTCACCAAAATATTTACGGCATTGGGGCTTGGGTTCTACAATTTAATAGAAAAACTCATCTCTATGAATGCACTAAGGTTACCTGTAGATTCAATCGTATGGTTCATATGCGTCTCTAAGGAATATAACTCTTTGATCTCTACCACCTTCTTTATTTTAGCCCAAACCCACTTCCCTAAACCACCCAGTATCCTCTTTCTCAGCAATTCCGATGGCTACAGTTTGATACCCAAAGCTCCTGAATCCAAGAACTTTGGAATTCTATGGCTGCTGCTCTCAAGGGTTTGGGTGTCCAGCTCAATGGCTACTATCACGAGTTAGTATACTTGTCTAGTGCATTCAGGGAAGAATCTATTAATGATGTATTGGACGAGACTATCCTTGTGTGGAACCCTACGTTAAGGATATATCTAAAGGTTACACAAAAGCCTCCTCTGTCTCAAACCTTCTTCTCAATGTCTAGAGCCTGCTTCTTATACTTTACTTCTGATGTCCCAGGAACTTGAAGTAGAGCTAAAGTTTCAGAAAGTTCAACAACTATTTCAAACCAACGGGGCACCTCAACAATAGTCTTAGTATTGGTGCTACAATCATAGTAAACTAGATGTGTATAATCACTTGTAACAAGCAATAAACTATTTGTCCTGAAATAGAATAGTTCCTAGGAAATAACCATTACTGGATCATGGATATGAAAGCGCAGGGACAATGACACCTCCACGCCGTACACTTTCATCACCCAAACGAATATTGATCCGTTATACTCATAGGGCAAATGAGAAAAAAATACTACTGATAAGTATCACCCATCTTTCATAAAAATATTTATAGCATCGGGGCTCAGGTTCTACATTTCACTAGGAAAAATTATCTCTATGAATGCCCTAAGGCTACCCATGGATTCAATCATACAGTTCAGGTGCGTCTCTAAGGAATAAAACTCTTTGATCTCTAGCGCCTCCTTTATTTCTGCCCAAACCCACTTCCCCAAACCTCCCAACATTGTCTTGCTTGGCAATTTGAATGGCTGCAGTTTGATACCTGAAGCTCCCGAATACAAGAACTTCAAAATCCCTATAGCTGCTGCTCTCAAGGGTTTGGGTGTCTAGCTCAACAGCTACTGTCACGAGTTGGTATGCTTGTCTAGTACGTTCAAGGAAGAACCTATTAATGATGTATTGGACGAGACTATCCTTGTATGGAACCCTATGTTAAGGATATATCTAGAGGTTACATAAAAGCATCCTTTGTCCCAAACCTTCTTCTCAATGTCTAGAGCCTCCTTCTTGTACTTTACTTCTGATATCCCAGGAACAGGAATTTGAAGTAGAGCTAAAGTTTCAGAAAGTTTAACAACTATTTCAAACTAATGGGGTGCCTGAACAATAGTCTCTGTATTGGTGCTACAATCGTAGGAAACCAAATATGTATAATCACTCGTAACAAGCAATAAACCATTTGTCCTGAAACAGAATAATTCCTGGGGAATACTCATTATTGGATTGTGGATATGAAACAGCACGGACTACGACTCCTCCATAACGTACATTTTCATCACTCAAATGAATATTGACCCGTTATACTTGATGTGTGCATAAACACACACGTATTTGTTTACGTTTCATGCATGATTTGTTCGTACTTTGATTTTGTATGTCTATCATTGTAGTGCGTTTAGTGCATTTTTGTGTTTGTTTCGAAGAGCGAGGGACCTGTCGAAGTTTGGTGGTTTTTGTAGGTGTTCGATGAAGGAATGGTGTAGTAGCAAGGCGTCAAGCGATGATGGAGGGCGAGGACCGGAGAGTTGAGGCGTCGGAAGCTGAAGAAGACGAACTGCCAAGGTCCAGCGACCCGCTGGGAAAGCCAGCGACCTGCTGGGAATGCGCTGCCAACATCCAGCGACCCGCTGGGAAAGCCAGCGACCTGCTGGATTTGCCGGGAAAGAGGAGAAAAGCCTATTAGCCAAATTAGG
>SOPF01010153.1:0-10041 GCA_012979155.1 Hypericum perforatum | reverse complement strand
CCATTCACCACACATTCAATACACAAACTTACTCACATAATTCAACAGTCTCCCTGTAGCATCTCGCTTTTGCTGAAAGTACAAATCAGTGGCACTCACCGCCTCAACTATTATGAGGAATAAGGTTCTATGCATGTGAAACTGACATCAAAATATATCATCTCCATATGTTGGCATATTGGCAAAATAGTCCTACACCAAGCGCTCATCATCAATTTCCCATTTCTTATTAATAGTGCGCCTTCGTGCACGAGGAGAGTGCTCCACACAATTTGCTTGTCTTTTATGAATAACTGCCTTAGCAACCCAAATCTCTTCTTCCATTTTGGTTTACCATTGATTCACAAAATTGTCTAACAAACTATTATGACCAGAGTATAAACTATATAAATTTTGAGTTAGAATTACAACTTTCAGAAATTAAATTATTTGCTACGATATCTAGATTCTTTTTGGTAAATAGGGGAGTTTGTGAATAGGTGTGATAAATTATGAAGAGGTTGGTATCTATTTATAAATTTTGCCAAATGATTATGGACTACACAAAATTTTCAAATAATTCTGGACCGCTTAAATTTTATTACTCAAAAGGTTATATTATATAGATACATAAAATTATCATAAATGTTAAAAAACATTCATTCTAACATAAAGGTATAAAATAGTTTTAAAAAATTTAGAATGTTTTTTGAATTTTTTTTCAATATTACAATTTTTTTAAAAAAAATTGACTACGCTGGCCCCTCCCCTCTCCCCCGGCCAAATTAAATATTGAATTTTGAAAATATTCTATCTACTAAATACAACGATATAATATTTTCAAAAACGACCCAGAGTGCGACCTTGAATTTGGTCTAACCAATCTACAAACCAGTTGGACCAGAATTTGTTTTATTTTTTGTCTTTTTAATATATATATATATAGTTATATAGGTAAATAAATTATGTAAGAAATTAATAATAACTAAACAATATGTCAAAAAACAATATAAAACATGCCAAATTTTAACTAAGGGTAAATTACCCTTAGGTCCGTGACTTATAGCCATTTTTGTAGTAGGATCCTGAATTATTTGAATTAGATATATAAGTGTTGTTTTGTAATGCAACATTGTTATAAGGTCCTCGGAGACCAAAATTTGAGATTTTCTCCGACAAAAAAGTATTCGGAAAGACCAAATTACCCCCTTGGTCAAAACATAAGCCGATAGTTAAAAAAACTATTTTGCCCATTACATTTACCTTTTTTGGTAAAAGAACTCTATCTCTCTTCAACCACGAACCAAGCTACCACGATTCTGGCAATAACAAACCAAGCGTTCACAAACCTATTCTTGACTAACCTAATCTTGTGAACCCAGCCTCGACGAACCCATATTCGACGAATCAAGCCACCATAAACCCAATCTCCATAAACCTATTAGGCAATACCAAAGTTGATTGCACAATAGATTAAGCATCTGTTGGATGCTAATCTAAACTTAGATAATAAGACAATGAGCATCGTTGGAAGCATAGGGTGTGAATCTAACAACATGGAAGTTATGGAAAGCTAAGGCACTAGCAAGATTAGATAAACAAGGCTCACGTGAGGATTTTTATGCCAAACTGCATATTTACACAAAATTGCTGGCCTGTTATGATCCTGGATCTATTGTGCAATTAGAAAGGTAACCACAATCTAATCCAGATAATTCAATCATATTCAAACGACTGTTTATATGCTTGTTTACTCTGAAGCATGGATTTGAATAGGGATGTAGGCCCTTCCTAGGAGTAGATGGTTTTCATCTAAATGGTCTTTTTGGAGGTGTTCGTTCTACTTTCGACTATCACACTTGATACAGATAACTCAATTGTACCTATTGCGTAGGATATTGTGGATAAAGAAAATGAAAATAATTGGACATGGGTTATCAATCTACTGGCCACAAGTTTATCACACCATGTAAGTGGCAAGGCGCTTACCATTATAAGTGATGATCAAAAGGTAATAACTTAGAGTAAGATTCTAAGGATGAAAATTTAAATGTACTAACCACTCAAACTATTTACATTCTAGGGACTTAGAGATCAGATCGAGGATGCTTGTTCTAATGTTAGGGTGAGAAGGTGTGCGAAACACATTATTGCAAACTTGATGTCTACTTTTGGTGGTGAAGAAAACTGGAAGAATACTTCTGGCAGCTTGCTTATGCAATTCCAAGATTGGATTTTAATAGGGTCATGGCTCTATTAAAAATGGCTTGGATTCTACCATAAAAATTTGGATCTGTAATGTTAACTCTAGCTAATTAGCTGGACAAAGTTCCTCATGAGAAATGGGCCAAGTTTGCATTCGATGATTATGTCAAATGTATGGATGTCACTAAAACTTAATTGAGTCCTTTAACATGTGGATACTTGATATAAGAGAATTGCCTAGTGTTAATGTACATGGACAAGTTGAGACAGAAGTTGATGACTTTGGGACATAAGAGGCAAGGCTGCTAACTATATGCATTCTGTTGCTCCTAAAGTGCATAAGGAGTTAAAGAGGTTAAGTAATTCATATTTATAATGTAAGCTTTTACAGTTAAGAAACATGGAATTTGAGGTGATACTTGAAGATAAAAAGTTTATGGTTGAACTAGAAAGAACATGAACCTATTCTTATTATATTTGGCAGCTTAGTGGTGTGCCATATGTTTATGTCGTTGCATGTATTACCTCAATAGGAGGTAATATTGTAGAGTATGTTCATGAATATTTGAAGGTCTCGATGTGGAAGAAGACTTATGAGATTAGAGTCCATGCCTTTTTGAAAGCTGATCTAGATTCAGGAAGTAGTTTACCTATATATATATATATTCCACCTAAATTGACAAGACGAGCTAGACGGCTAAAGAAAAGTAGAAGACAACAAAAGTTTGAGGGCCCTGCATCCCAAAGAGGTAATACTACAAAGTGTATTATATGTAGGATTCTAGGCCATAATAAAAGATCATATCAAGGTGCACCCCCCCAAAGACTAAGAAAAAGACCTATGATAAGATGAGTATGTATTAAAAATTGTTATTTTTTGGCTGTATTTGATCTTACTTATATGACTTAATCTTGGCATTTGTGCAGAACATGGGAGAAAAAGGTAGAAAAGGAGGAAAAATAGATATTCAAGTTGGACTAGCACATGAGAGTTTGGGACCATATCCTACTACTATGGCATCACAAACTGAAACTTCTCTCTATTTTAAGGCATCCATTAGTGGTAATCCAATAGCTTTAACAAGCACAATTCCATCAGCGTCGCCAATATAAATCCAATAGCTTCCACAAGTGGAAGTTTGGAAACTTCAAAGTTTGGAACTTAAAGAGGCAGAGGAGGTTGTGGTAGTGGATCTGGAGATCGTGGAGCTGGATCAACTTAGTTGGGGTAGCTCATGGTCTTGAACTTGAAGTGTTTTGGATGTTCAGACTTGGACCCATCACCAACCTATTTCAAAGTCATATTTTGAAGTCTGTTGTTGAGTATTAAACAAGTCTGTTGTTGAACTTAAGATGCTCTATTTGTTCAAGTTTGTTTATTCAAGTCGATTTGCTAAAGTTTTTGTTTAACTTAGATGAAGGCTCTTTGTTGAACATTGAACAAAGTGTATGGATGCTCTGCAATGAGTTTGTCTTTCAGCCTTAAAGAAGCATTACCTTTCATTACAAATTCTACTACCTTCAATACAAGTTCATTTTCTAAACATCAAGTGGAGAAACATAAACACATTATAGATAACTAACATAACTACTAATTTTTCTAGTAAAAATAGGTTGTTTTTTGCTTACTGTTTCACCAACTCCTTCATCATCCTTATTTCTAGTAAAGCTATCTTCTCTCCTTATAGAATGAGCGAGAGATCGATCATCTTTGTTCTTTGAAGCACGGGGCATAAATCAATCATATGGAACACACCACTCAATCCATTTGCAACTATTTTTCTCACAAGCATAGTACAATCTCCTATTATTTTTTCAGATTCGAAAATTTTAACCAAAGCACAAATACTGTATTTACATTAAATGTTCAAGTAGCGTGCATCATCCTCAAACTCATACAAAATGTTAGAGGAGGACTTTTTGAAGCACCCAACCCCAGAATCAACCTAACTTTTAACTTCAGATCCGACCTCCACTTGAACTTCTAATTTAGCTTGAATCTAGCAAAGTTCCAACTTTGACTCAACTTTTGTCCCAAACTTCAATCTAGCAAAGTTCGAACTTTAATTCACCCTCTAGCTTCGACCCAACCTCCAGCTTTGACCCGACCTCTAACTAACCCAACCTCTAGCTTTGACACGACCTTTAGCTTTGATTTTGACCCAACCTTTTGACTTGACCTTTAGCTTTGACACGACCTCCAGCTTTGAATTTGACCCAACCATCAACTTTGACCCAACCTCCAGCTTTGACCTGACCTCCAGCTTCTACCTAACCTCCCACTTTGACCAACCTTGAATCTAGTTCGACCCAACTCTAGTTTTGACCTGGCCGACAAATGTAATAGAAGAAGATTAGAGAAAAAGAGGGAGAAAATGGACAGTAGCAGTAGATTAGGGTAAGTATGGGCTAAAAATTAGGATTGATCAACTATTGGATAAGGTTTATACTTTATAAAAGGGAAAACAATATTTTTAACTATTGGCTTAAAAATTTACCGATGGGTAATTTGGTCTATCCGAATGCCTCCTCGTTAGAGGAAATTTTGGATTCTGGTGTTTGAGGACCTTATAACAATATTGCATTACAAAATAGGGGTCCTATATCTAATTAAAATTATTTAGCGACCCTACTACAAAAATGGCCATAAGTTATTGACCTTAGGGTAATTTATCCTTTAACTAGATACATAAATAAGATATCAATACAACAACAATGAACAAATAAATATTCATATTAAACATCTCCTTTTAATCTCATCAAATGCTGCATGAACCTATGAATTCCTCCACCAACAATAATTTTCTAACAGAAGATGCATTGAATTGATCTTTTACCTCCATTTTCTAACAAAATTGCATACTCCCATGCCATATCCCTTTTATGTCTCAAACTTGGAGTAGCACTTGATTGTGTTGGAGTTTTAGCTTCCAATTCAGGACGAGTACCTCCCAAGTTTGACATACTTATTATATTGTAAGACAAACTAGCACAAATCAGTCTGCATGAACCTCCAACATAAACGCAACAAATGGCAAACAACATCCAAACCAAACACGGCACCACGGAAAACTAAAATACAACAAATGACAAACTTAAGTGTTCCCTGCCCCTCACGACTTCAATCACAATCTTATTAAGATATCTTCTCAATTCATGTCTCAACTTCAATCACCACCTTAAATTACAAGAAACAAGCAAAATCAGCCTCCTCCACTTCTTATCTTATCGCTGCCTCAAATTGCAAGAATCAAGCAAATCAAGTTATCAAACAACCTACAAAATCACGAGACTACAAACATGATATTACAGCAGTACTCCCTACAACCATTGACTTCAATCACGAAAACCAACCCAAACCAAAGGTTTAAGGACAAAGCTAAGGTGGGTGGCTATTGTGCTTGAGCGAAGCTGAGGTGAGCAACTTACCAGTGAGCTCCTTCAAGGCAAAAGCTGAGGTGGGTGGTTATTATACTTAAGGTAGGTGAGGTGAGTGGCCATTATGCTCGAGGGAAGCTAAGGTGGGTGGCCGCGAGGAGAGGCAGAGAGGTAGAGAAGTTGGGTGGGTGAATGTTATCCCGATTTTGGCTCAATAGTGTTCAAAGAAGAGAGGCAAATAGGAGATTGCAAAATTTGGGGATTTATACGTGGAGAGAGAAGGAATCCCATTATTTTAGTAAATAAAGGGCAGATTGTTCAATCGCGTTCTTTTTCATTTTTTTATCTAGCCTAATCGTCTAGCTTAATGGATTTGGGCGACTCATACAATGATTGGGTTTTTGGCAAAAAATGGTATGATAAATAGGATGATTAGCAGTTTGACCGATCTACTATCAATCGGACCATATTTTTTAAAACTATGGTTATAAGGTTCTAAATATGATTTTCAAATTGGATTAACTAGTATTCAGATACTGAAAAGAACTCCTAACCCTACTTCTCTTATTTCAAAACCAGAGGCAAACAGACATAATTGGTAATCATATTTCGGGAGGACCATCGGCCAAGCCCCGCCGCTCGTTACCATGTCGGGGCACCCACCGACTCGTAGAGTGGTTGGGCTACCTTTACAACCACCACCCTACACAAATGCCATCCCCATACAACCATTGTCAACAACCTTGGTTTTCCCTAATTTGGTCTTGTTTTACAGATCTTAGCCAACCTACTTCGAACCCACGCTAGCCACCTACTGGGCTTTGTCACCCTCGTCGAGGCCTTTTCGACAAGTCCTTTGACGAGTTCCACTGCCATTGACTAGCGTTAACTGGCTTTGACCGGTATTGACCAGTGTTTTCGTTCCTTTTCACAGCTTTGGAGGTGCCTCTCCCCTCTCACGTTGTCGGCTCACCTCCCGATCAGGTCTTCTCTCCTCTCTCCTTACTCCTATCGTAAGACAAATTTCCTTCCCCGGTCTTCTCCTCAATGATGGTTTATTGGTTTTGGTTCTTTTTGCTGTGGGCGATGGTCACCCTTCCAAGGCGCCCCTCGGCTAGCAAACGATGTGGATGTAGATCGACAAGATGGTTTTTTCTGGCTGGTAAGATGGTTTCCCCCCTTGGCAGCGCAGGATTTTTTCCAAGATTTTTCGTAGCTGGTAGCCGGGTTTGGGCTTTGGTTGCCTGGACTTGGCTGCCTGGTCAACTTGGAGTTAATCTCTCTAGTGCAATTAATGTATCGACCTTGACAACTCGACTTGTGAGTTTGCTTGAGTCGATTATGTATCGACTGTGACAACCTGACTTGTGGGTGCGTTTGAGTAGATTTGCAATATGGCGACGATATCTTTATGGTATCTGGTTAGGTCTTGGAATTTTCTTCACCTCCTGTATTTTGTTTTTTCTTTTGGTAATAAAAGTTCTCTTTAATTAAAAAAATATGATTTTCAAATTGTTATCAAAGGTCCAACTTGGAAAATTAGTAACGTCACAAGTAGACCTGACCATAATTAGAATTGATTCATAAATTTGATTCAGTTTGATTCATAAAAATTTGATTCGATTTATTGACAATTTAATTCGGTTATAATTCGATTCGAATTTGCCAAAAATGAATTGAATACAATTTATGATTTTTATAACTCGTCAAACCGGTAAATTCAATTCAAATCTGATTCAAGTCAAATTCGAGTTGAATTCGTTCATATTTAATTCTAAATTCTATAAATATAACCTAAATTCTTAAAAAAATACATACTTTAATAAAAATTATATACTAAACTTAATATTTTACTTCATTAGATCAATCAAAAAATTAAAAAACAAATTTGGTTAGTTATTACAAAATATTGATTTTTTAGTTTTCGTAAAAAATAACAATAATATTAAATTCTAATTCTAAGTACTAATCCTAACCAAAAAAATAACCTTAATTTATATTTTTCTTGTAAAGTTGAAAGTCTTGAGATATTTTTATTAAATATTAATGATTAAACCAATGGGAACCGGTAGACCTCGCCAAGAATTGAATCTGATTCAAATTTCGATACAATTCGATTCGTTAATAATTCGATTCGATTCGTATATATTCGATTCTTCAACAATTCGATTCGAATTCGTAATTGTACGAATTGAATTTGGTTCAAGATTTTTATAATTCGTCAAACTGGCAAATTTAATTCGAATTCCATTTGAGTTGATTCGTATTGAATTTGATTCAAATTTGTATATATAATATATATATTAAAAATAAAAACAAATTTCAACCTCCAACTCCATAAATACTACCTTTTATTTTTCAAAATTTACACATTTCAATCTCAATTATTTACTTCTCTTATTGAAATTTTGAACTTTATGAATTCTCCTTCAAGTTTAATAATTATATCATCAAGTAGAACAAATAAGAGTAAATAAAACGAAGAATGATACGATACATATACTAATCATTTAAGCTCTAAACATTCACACAAAAGTGGTGTAAAAAAAATTTCAAACTCAATTATCTACTAAACCTTAAATCGTAAACCCTAAAATCCTAAACTCTAAATCCTATATTCCTAAATTTATTAAATCATAAACTTTAAATCTCAACCCGAATCTTAAATCTTAAATTCCAAAATCCTAAACTTAATTATATATTAAACCGTAAATTTTTAAACCCTAAACTCTAAATCATGAAACTCTTAAACCCTAAGGTGTAGACAACTTATTTTGACACATTGAGTGCAAACTCAAACTTTAGTTTATTTCTTTTTCTCAAAAAATGTTAAACATTTATTCCTAATTTTTTATTTTAATTAAATATTGAATATTTAAGAATCAATTCGAATTCGATTCAGATTCAATTCGAATTCGAAAGTTTATAATTCATATTCATATTCATCCTTGAATGAATTAAATATATTTTAATATTTTGATAATTCAAATTTGAACCAATTCAATTCGATTTCATTCGAATTCGAACCGTGGTCAGGTCTAAGAAACGATGGAGCTGGGACATAAGGGGATTCGTGCCAAGGGAGTCGCCTTCGGCTTCGTTGTCCCAGTTAGCGTGGGAGGCCAATTGCTTGCCGACCGTAGGAGGCGATGCAGCCAGGGATTAGTGTAGGCTCGTAGCCCCAACAAAATTAGTACTCTCAAATTTGTCACATGCTGGTCCATTAAGTCTATTCCATTTGACCACTTCCTTCTAAGTCGGCACCAAGTCCAATACATCTCGGATATAATGCGTCAAAGTTAAATGATAGAGATGATCGTGGAGATAGTATGAGAATGTAATCCACATAATTAATTGATTATTAATTCATAACATTATCATTTAATTAATTAAACAACTTTCCATGTCTTACCTAAAACTGAATTAACTGATTTTTAAAATAAAAAGCACATACAGTTGACCTCCGTTCTCACACCAATCACAAAATTAGTCCTCGCCCACAAAACAAACTAACCACCTCTCGAAGCCCTAATTCCTCTCTCTCTCTCTCTCTCTCTCCCGATCCCGCCCTCCTCCTCCTCCTTCTCAATGGCCCGAGGCTCCTCCCAATCCCAAGCCACCGCGTCCGCAGGCTCCGCCGCGTCCCGCCCGGGCGTGATAGCCCCACGCGGATCCGCCGCGGCCACCGCGGGGATGCGCCGGCGGCGCCTCGGATCCTCATCAGGATCGGCATCCGGCGGTGGATCGGTCGGCGGGGGAAGCGGAGGCGGGAACATGCTCCGGTTCTACACCGACGACGCCCCCGGCCTGAAGATCTCCCCAACCGTCGTCCTTGTGATGAGCCTCTGCTTCATCGGCTTCGTAACCGCCCTCCACGTCTTCGGTAAGCTCTATCGTAGCCGCATCGGGAACTGATGGTTCCTCGCTATTAACACGGTTCCTCCAGGATATTTACGGTTCTGCCCTTCCCGCCCTAGAGATATTTTTAATTTCCGTTTTTATTTTGTTTTGTATTTCGGTAATGTTGGCGAGTTGAGGTCGCAATAGCGAGATCAGCCTCTAGGCCAGTATATTTTCTTCTTGAATGACATTTTTTTTTTGCTTTTAAATCATTTAAATTAAATTAGCTTGTTGAATGGTTCGGTTACTATAATTGGAGAATACTTGTTCGCTCTGAAGTTTTCAAGCAGGTTAGTTAGATGCTGTGTATTGTTGAATTATGGAAGGTGAAACGGGGAACTAATATGTGAGTTTTTGCTAAAAGAAAGGGAAGGATTAATTGTTTGGTTGTTCGATCCATTCCGCCGAAATGCTTTTTCGATGGATACTGGTACGATGAAACTCTATTATGGAAACATCTTAACTGTTCAACGTGTAGCATAGGTGTAGCATATGACTTTTGGAGAATGGATCTTAGTTTCCGTTTGTTTGGATCTAGTTATAGATATTGAAGATTTGAAGTTTGACATGTGTGTCAAT